>JAJOZX010002527.1:0-242500 GCA_023014485.1 Bathynomus jamesi | reverse complement strand
AGTCGTTGGTTTAGTCTTCCGCACTGGTGTACAGAAGACTAAAATGAGGTATTATACAGGGTGTAACACGAGTTTATCCAAATATTGATACAGGCGAAAGAACATGTTATTCTAAGTAGAAAATGGGTTGGGACGAGTTTTGCCAACACTAACAGTGTTTCATTCTCTTTTTCAGTGAGTTCTGAAACGACGTGATGGCTTCGGCAACAAGATCTAAAACAGCAGTCTATCTCCTGGGGACCGTGGACCACAGCATCACAGGAAGCATGCTGCCTACGGGAAAGCAGGCGCTTCAGTACTTTTTCCACCTTCACCTTGACGTCAAGAAGCCGATCAAGGAAGCAGCCGCTGAGACAGTGACCGCAGTCAAGGAATTCTGGGAGCGGTCCCGTATTCCTACGCAGAAAGACCAACGCGCAAGGGACAAGGTTCTCCGAATGTACGAGAAGTGGCGGGCTCTGAACAAGAACTCGAAACGGCGCACTGTGACCCAAATCAGGAACGAGGCCGAGTTCCTCTCATCCCTTGACCGCCTCTTCGACATCGCACACGAACAGGCGATGTCGATGATCACAATCGAAGAGGACAGGGAGTTCCTGACGGGACAAAGGGCCGAGGTGCGGCGCGGCCGCATCTCCTCCACACGTGACATGACGCTGCACACTGAGGAGGAGCGTGCGAGGAGACAGGAAGCGGAAAGGAGCCGCCGGCAAGATGATGAAAGGGCGAACAGAGAGAGCCGAGAAGAACTCGTCGAACTGGCATCGAGCTCCAGCTCAGGTGCAAGCAGCCCGACTCGGTCACCGACACGGCGTCGTCGCCGAGAAGAAGAGGAAGAGCTCTCTCTCCCGGGCCCGTCCACGTCGAATGCAGAAGCATCTACGACCCCTTTACCACCCAAGCGATTCCGCGCGTCGAAAAAGATGATCACCCCTGATCTCTCCGCAGCGATGGATCGGACGAAACTTACCGACCGAGAAGGTGTTTTTTTGCTGTCGGCGGCTGCGAGGAGCTTGGGCCACGACCCTGAGGAGCTGGTCTTGAACCGCGAATCCTCCCGCCGCGACCGAGCAAAGTTCCGTGCTATGGCAGCAGCGGAAATGAAGGCAGCCTTCCATCCTACTGTGCCGCTGACCGTTCACTGGGACGGGAAAATCGTACCAGCGGCTGACGGAGGCCCTGCTGAAGATCGCCTTCCAGTTCTGGTGTCTGGGGAGAACGTCGACAAGCTTCTGGCTGTGCCCAGCCTCCCCGACGGCACCGGCCGCGCCATGGCGGAAGCCGTCCTCTCTGCCCTCGAGGATTGGGACATCAAGGGACGGATCTGTGCCCTCTCTTTTGACACCACCGCCTCAAACACAGGACTCTCAGGAGGAGCTTGCTATATCATTGAGCAGAAACTCGAGAAGACAGTGCTTCATTTGGCTTGCCGCCACCACATCCACGAACTGGTGTGCGAGAAGGCATTCACGGCGTGCCTCGGTCCCTCTACTGGTCCTGACATCCTCCTGTTCAAACGATTCGCCGCCCAGTGGGACTTCATCGATCAAACCAAAGCGAAGCCCTTCGAGGATGGAACCATGCCGCAGCACCTGAAGGACGCCCGCGACGACCTGCTGATCGAATTCAGCCGCCTCCTCGACGGTCAACATCCACGTGATGACTACAGGGAACTTCTGGAGCTCTCTGTAATTGTGCTGGGCGGTCCGAACAAGCGGGGTGCCCGGTTCGCTCGTCCCGGCGCCTTCCATCGCGCGCGCTGGATGGCAAAAGTCATCTATGCCATCAAACTGTTCCTGTTCCGGGAACAGTTTCAGATGTCGTCAGGCGAAGCGGCTGGAATCCGGCGATTCACCATCTTCGCCGTGTCCATCTACGTGACGGCCTGGTACAAAGCGCCGCTCCCGGCAACGGCCCCAGCCGCGGACCTCGCGCTGCTCAAGGCCCTCGTCTATTATCCGGACTCAGCGGTGGCCAAGGCGACGGCGACAGTCTTCGCCAGGCACCTATGGTACTTGAGCGAGCGCCTCGTCACCCTGGCCATCTTCGACGAGGGTATCGACTTGGCGACAAAGCGGGAGATGATTAAAGCGATGGAAGAAGAGGAAGGATCGGAGGATCCCCCGCGGCGTATCAATGTGGACCTGTCCACCGCCTCAATCGCCAACAATACATTGGCCAAGTTCACAACGACTACATCAAAGGAGTTCTTCAAGGTTCTGGACATCAGCACCGCCTTCCTGCTCAAGGATCCGGAGGAGTGGCGGACGGACCCAGCCTTCATCGCCGCATCCCGCCGAGTCCAGGCCCTTCAAGTTGTCAATGACTTCGCGGAGCGAGGGGTGGCGTTGATGCAGTCTTTCAACCTGGCCCTAACCAAGAGTGAAGACCAAAGGCAGTTCCTCTTACAAGTGGTCGAGAAGCACCGCTGTGACTTCCCAACCGCCCGCAAGTCCACCGTGACCTCTGCAAAGTAGGCAACAATGAGAGGGAGATGGGCGCCCATGATACCCCCCCCTTGAGGGGCTAATACTCGAGTTGAGGGGGACCTAGAGTTGAAAGTATGAAGTCCAGTTATATGTTTTAGGTCAAGATTAGTAGCTTGAACAAACTAGAAGTGATATTTTATTTGCTAGAGGCATAGAACATCATGATCTAAAATTTCTACTTTTCGAGAAAATATACAAACTTTGACCGTATTGAGGCAGTTCTAAATATTGTTTTATTTCAAAAATATTTTACACACGATATTGTTTGACAAAATGGAACCAGAAACGCGCCCGTCCCGATAAAAATTCAAACTTTCGAAAATAAGTGTCACCCTAATATATATATATATATATATATTATGTGTGTGTGTGTGTGAAGGTGTCATTAGGAAATTATTTTCTTTTTTTAATTGAAATGTTTTACACCAGCCTTAGACCCACGGTTGGGGTTTATTTTCCGTACGAGCAGTTTCTACACCCCACCTTAGGCCTACGGACCTCTTTTTTCTTTCTTTTTGAATTGAAGTGTTTTATCCTCACCTTAGCCCCACGGGAGAACATTAGGGTACCCTGAGTAATGAGTCCCGCCCAGGGTGCGAACCCGGTTCCTTTTAGCGCACGTGCACTGTGGCACCTGGCTGAGGCCTAGGGCCCGCAGCAACGGACGGTGATGCCAGGGGCGCCCGGCAACCTGACGCACGGGGCTCTTGCCCGCCAACGCGCGGCGCGTCAACTGATGCACGGAGGCGATGATGCCCGGAGGTGATGACACCTGGAGGCACTGGCTGATGATGCCCTGAGGCACTGGCTGATTAAGCCAACTGGCTGATTAGGGGCACTATAAGAGCGGCGGGGTGGCTGAAGACCTCATATGCCTCTGACAGCTGTCAGGCGAAGAACCCCCTCCTCTGGGTCCTCTCCTCTTCCTCTCTCTCTCTCTCTCTCTGCCCCTTTGGGTGGTGAGGCCGTCCCACATTCTCCCCCAAAGAGGCCCCCTTAGGTTAGGTGTGCCCCTTTGGGGAGTTCAGCTTGGGGGATAACTCCAAGTTGCATACCCCTTGCAGCCGCATTTTGGGGTTGACAACAAAGGTTGGCACTCCCCTTTGGGAGGTTCAGCTTGGGGATAACTTCAAGTTGCATACCCCTTGCAACCCCATTTTGGGTTTGGCAACAAAGGGGGGGTGGGGTGCCACCAAGGGGAGTGGGTGCATTGCAACAAAGGGGGTGGGGATGCCTTGCAACAAAGGGGTGGGGATGCCTTGCAACAAATGGAGTGGGTGCCACCAAGGGGATGGGGGTTGGCACTCTTCCAACATTACATAACGCGCAATTGCATTGCACTCATGGATTTTGCGCCCATACTACTAAGCCAACTGGCGGATTAAGCCTGAATATATGCTTTAATTTAATAAATCGCGCAATCTGGCAGCTCAGCAAAATAAGCCAACTGCCTGATTAAGCCAGCTGGCTGATTAGGAACATATTAAGACAACGGCCGCTCGGCTGAAGTCTTAATATGCGCTTGGCTCCTACCAGGCGAACACCTCTCTTCCTCTCTCTCCTCCTCTTTCTCTTTGGGGATAACTCCTCCTCCAAGTTGCATAACCCCTTGTTGCTCTTGCAACACTCCCCCTCCTCCTTTGTTGCCTAACATCTTGCAACATTCCCTTGTTACATAACCTTATGCAACATTTCCTTTGGAACATTGATCAACATTTATAATTGCATTGCACTCTCTCCTTTTGCGCCCATGCTACTGCTGTCTTATGTCTTCTTTTTTATATGGGCATGTTAGGACCAAGCAGGAGTCCAACTTGGGTATGATCAATGTTTTCAATAGAGGAATCATATATTCCTATCCCTTCGTTTAAAGGTTCTCAGTATCTGTCCAGTTATTCTCTTTGCTCTGTTTACTGCCATCTTATTTTGTGTTTCAAATTTCGCATCAGCAGTCATTACAACTCCTAATTCTTTTGTTTTAGAATTTCTCTGAATTTCCTGTGTATTTGAGGTATAATCCATGGATTTAAGGTTCTCTCTTTTTCAGTATCTCAACAGTTGAAATTTCTCAGTGTTAAACTTCATATTGTTGTCTTCCGTCCACTTGTAGATTCTGTTCATATCTGTTTGTAGAGCTCCTATATCCTCTGGGTTTCTTGTTTTTCTATTGATCTTTGTGTCATCAGCAAAGGATGTTACTGTGCTGTAACGTCCTCATCTATGTCAGTTAGCATGATTATGAAGAGTAGTGGAGCTAATACTGTTCCTTGTGGTACTGAGCTGAGGACCTCTGATTCTGATAAAGATATTCCTTGAACTGTAACGACTTGCCGCCGCTCACTAAGGAAATTATATATCCATTTTCCTACTTTCCCTGTTATTCCCATATATTTCAGCTTATGTATTATGATTTCATGGTCATTGGCATTCAATGTCATTGCCATTCATAGTCATTGGCAGTCTGTGTATATTACATCATAGTTTTCATTACTTTCAAATGCATCAATAACGTTGTTGTAGTGTTCCATTAGTTGTGATAGGCATGATCTGCCTGACCAAAATCCATGTTGGTTATCTTTTAATTTTTTCTGAGTTTCCAAAAAGTCAGATTTTCTGTCTAACTTTTCTTTCAAATATTTTAGTGAGAGGAGATGTAAGCGACACTGGCCTATAGTTTTTGGCCTCGGATCGATCTCCTTTATATAATGCGACTATAATCTCTCTCTTCAGGATGCCCGGTATTTTTTCCGTGTCTAGTGATCGTCTCCATATCCAATATAGATGCTCAGCGATTGTATTCTTGCAGTTTTTGATCAGGGTGGCATTCCATTTATCCGGTCCTGCCACTGAGTGTGCTTTTAGTTTCCCTATAGCTTGTGTAATATCATCTATCGTAAAATCGAAGTCCGTTATACTTTCTCCTTGTAGCTCTTCTTCAAAGAACGCGTTTCTATTGCATATCAGTTTGTCAGTTTTTGGGATACTGAAAGATGATTCGTACTTAACTCTTAATATTTCATCTGTTAAATCATCAGATAAAGCATTGTCTTCATTTTTCAAAGGTCCGATAGTCGTGTGATTTTTCGACTTCATTTTTGCAAAATTATAGAAGTACTTTGAATTAACCTTTATCGCTTCTATACCGTCGTCTTCTTTTTTTGTATGCTTCTGAATTAGGACCTGTATGACGCAATCTATACTCTGCAGTTTATCATTTAATATTTTTCTGATGTTCTTATCTTTACAATTACTTAATGTTGCAGTCACTCTTTTTCTCTTTCGGAACAATGACCCCTTTCTCTTTCCGCTTTGTTGCATTTTTGGGACATGTCTTTCCACAATTTCCAGCGTCTTCTCCTCTAAAGTCATTAGCATCTCTTCCGTTGTCTTGACCTTGAAGATGGTTTTCCAATATATTACTTCCATGCTGGATGCAACATATTCCCAGTTTATACCTTTGGAGTGAAAATTTTACATATATATCTGTATTTGTGCGTTATATTCTTATTTTTTATTTTTTAGCCTATTGAATATTAGGCAGCTACCGACCACCAAATGGTAATGTGCCATCGCTTATTGCGAGCATAGGTGCAACTTTAACTTCTCATCACATCAACAATAATTGCATCATTGCGGGAGATCTAAACATCGATCTAGCTAAAATAAACTCTAACAATAATTCTAACTTCTACAATCTCGTTACCGCAAATGGCTTTAATTTAACTATAATTAAGCAACAAGACTACATAATACCATAAAAAACTCCGCTTTATTAGACCAAATCTGGGTGCGATCTCCCCCTTGACTGTATGTCAGGTATACTCCTATTACACATTACGGACCATGGATATATGCGTGGATATATGCAATGCTAATTAGCCATTTATAAATACAGGAGAGAATAAAAATTGACTATAGACTCTACACCTATAATAATAAATTGAAATTTATCAGAAAGATATCAAGTTTTGACTGGTCGAGAATAACTGAAAGTAACTGTGAAATAGAAACAAAATTTCAAACATTCTCAAACATATTAATGGATAAATGCAAAAAACTTCACTTTTTTACGTGAAGGTCAAAATATGAGAATAAAAACCCACTCTAATAGACAGAGTTTATTTCCACGACAGTTTCGACGCCCACTGGCATCCTCCTCGGGTGGATACAGAAACACAAATGAAACAAAACAAGAGGGAAAAACAGTTCAGGGATCGACCGTTAAGAAATTCGCACCTAGGTTGGATTCCATTCTCTCGAGACAGGAGGGGCATTTTCATTAAGTACATTCGCACAAATTTTAAAACTATCTTCCTGTTCTAAACATACAGATTCTATTATTTTTACATAATTATTACATTTATAATTAAATTTATTACATTTAATATTGCATAATTATTAATTACAGAAATTATAAATTTATTATTACATTGGTTATTACATTGTTGTTTATTATACAGAAATAATCATGCTATAGATTGGGAATCAAGTAAGGTACTTTATAAATGTAATAATTATGTCAAAAGAAAAATAATAGAATCTGTGTGTATAGAAAAAGTAGATAATTTTAATTTGTGCGAAGGTACTTATAAGTTAGACCCTTTAATGAGATTCTTGGTCAATAAATCCCTTACGGAGTCGTGGGAACGTGTTCGAACCTAAGTGTGAATTTCTTAAATGTCTCTGGATTGGAATGTTTCCTTACTCGCTTTTAGTAAATGTAATAATGGAAGTAATTAATGTGGAAATAAATATATGCAGTAATTATGTCAAACATTAGGATCTGTATGTATAGAACAAGAAGATATTTTTAATTTGTGGAAATGTAGTTATAAGCTGACCCTGTAATAAAATGCCCTTCTGGTTTCGGGAGAACGATATCTAACCTAGGTGCGAATTTCTCAATGGTCTCTGGATTATTTCCTAATCGCCTTTTTTCATTCGTTTTTCGGTTTATAATTTCTGTATAATAAACAACAATGTAATAACCAATGTAATAATAAATTTATAATTTCTGTAATTAATAATTATGCAATATTAAATGTAATAAATTTAATTATAAATGTAATAATTATGTAAAAATAATAGAATCTGTATGTTTAGAACAGGAAGATAGTTTTAAAATTTGTGCGAATGTACTTAATGAAAATGCCCTCCTGTCTCGAGAGAATGGAATCCAACCTAGGTGCGAATTTCTTAACGGTCGATCCCTGAACTGTTTTTCCCTTGTGTTTGTTTCATTTGTGTTTCTGTATCCACCCGAGGAGGATGCCAGTGGGCGTCGAAACTGTCGTGGAAATAAACTCTGTCTATTAGAGTGGGTTTTTATTCTCATATATTAATGGATATATTTAATACTAACTTTTCTATAACGTCGAACCTCGTGTCAAAAAAGAACTATAACAATCAATAGATCACTCCAGCCCTCATTGTAAGCATAAACCGTAAACATTCTCTTTATAAACTCTGGAAGAATGATATTATCAATGAACAAACATAAAAATTATCGCAGCAAATTAAATTCGCTCAAAAACTGCAAAAGCGGACCATTATTGTTCTGAAATTACCAAACAAAAATCTAATTCTAAAGGATTATAGAATACTCTGAAGGTTTTAGTTCACGCCAAAAAAGAAAAGACAAATCCCGTAAATTTGTCAACACAGGATGGAATTTCCTACGGTGATCCCAAAGACATGGCCAATTTATTAAACAATTTCTTTTCGAAAATAGGAAGCAATACGGCAGCTGCCATTCCAGAATCAGACAGTCACTACCAACAATATATGCCACAACCCATACCAAACACTTTCTTCTTTGAATCAATTCTGCCAAACAAAACATCAGCTGCATTACAAAATTTAAAAAATAAAAGCGCTGATATCAGTTTAATTCCATTGAAAATATATTAACTAATATCAGATGATATAAAAACCCTACGCATAAGAGTTATGAATGAGTCAATAGTACAAGGTGTATTCCCTGATCACCTGAAGATAGTCAGGGTTTGTTCAGTATTCAAATCAGTCATTCCTGATTCTCCATCCAATTACCGACTAATCTTCGTCTTACCAACTCTGAGTAAAGTATGTGAAAGAATCGTATACAATATACTAATGAAATTCTTAGCTAAATACGACATCCTAACAAAAACACAAGTTGAGTTTAGAGAAGACGCTAGTAGTATGCCCGCAAAAGGGGAGAGTGCAGAAATGTTACGTAATGTTGCATGATGACGTAATATTGCATAATGTTGCAAGAGTGCCACCCCCACCCCCTTGTTGCAAGAGTCCAACTCCCACCCCCTTTGTTGCAAGAGTGCCACTCCCCCCTCTTTTCTGACCATTATAACTCAGTGCGGCGAAAGTGCAGCTTCACTGTCAAGCTCCCGCCACCGAATGGGAAATTTTTACCCTCCACCGTTCTTATATATTGAGATATTAGTTATTAGATTAGTTGCGACATTCACATAATGGGGCCTGTCATATGTAATACTCAAACCCCTGCCTCTATGGTTGGGGATGTGTGCAATGCGTACCAGACAGGCCTGGGTATCCCCAACAAATTGGTGTTCTACTATATTGCTATAAATATGGCACATTTCTGGCGGCTCAGGGCCTTCAGCCATTTTCTCCATCTTCAGCTGGTACATTAAGCAGGACAAGTCATCCGGTACCACGTGATAGGTGTCTCTTTGGAAGGCTGCTCGATAACGCCCCTCGGTTATAATTTTGAACACTCTTCCGTTTTTAAGATTTCTATTAGCCTTTGATTTTAGCATTAGAGTATGTGCAGCGCCTCCTCTGTTTACGATTTCGTATATTAAATCATTCGTAAGGTGCGAGTTTTTTAAACATATGTTTAAGTCTCTCACAACATCCTCAACCGAACCATAGCGACCCGGCCTAGTGTCACAGTTGTACTGAAAAACTGTGCGACCTTAGTCCGGGCGATGCGTATAGTTTCGTCCCGAGTTACCCCGGCTTTGCGCACTCGTCACAGTTTCTAAGAATTGTAAAAACGGCGTCTTTATAATCAATATTTAAAAAGACGGTGTCCAGCTGAATTTCACATACCCCACCTCATACGAATCACGACCCAAATCAATGGGCCCATGGAGTTCTGTTACAAAGTTGGCTAATGTGTTGTTAGGGTGCATAGACAGGGATGAGGAGGACGGGAGTGTGACGTAGAAATGGTTGGGAGCCATGCTGCATACTAATTAAGCTTCATGACTGCATCGGCTTTTATACAGGTATTGAAGCTTTCTGGATAACCTAACCACTTCACCAGGTACATCTTCTTCTTTCCTGCGCCTTTGCTCCCTAAAATTTTCTCAATTTTAAACACGTTTTTTCTTAAATTAAATGCCACTTTCTGAAGCTCCTCGCGGTAAAAAAAAAACCGAGATTTCTTCCCCATTCAAATCTTCAACGTAATACATCATTATCTCGCCTTTAGGCCTCATAGCTCTAACTTTAAAAATCTCGCGTGTCCATCTTCGCTCAAAACCCTTCGCGAATTTATTTCCCGAACGTGACAACCTTACATAATCATTGATTTTGAAACGCACAGATTGTGGTGGCGGTGGTGGTGGTAGTCCATCACTTCTCGGTCGCCTGCCTCTTTCTAAAACATCGCTAGGCGTTGTACCGATCGTACGGTGGTGTGAGCGGTTGTAGGATGAAGCCAATGAATCGAGAACGTTTATATATCTGAGCGTGCTTTTATGTGTAAAATAATGGTGCATGCGTTCCTTTATGATACGCTGAAATCTTTCAGCTAAAGATGCTTTATGTATATAGTTGGAAGTGTAATAGCTGATGTTAAACTCTGACAACATGTTCTGAAAAGCACGCCCTATAAATTCTTTCCCCATGTCCGTACAAAAATAGCCTGGAATCCTGTTTTCTTTCAACATCAGTGTTTTGGTTGCTTTAGCGACTGTTTCAGGTGATTTATTTTTCAGGGGAACTAACTACAGGTATCTAGAGAATACATCTATTATGAATAGGATGTAGCGGTAACCATCGTTGTACACCGAATATCTTTGCATGTCTGTTAAATCTGCCTGCCAAATAGAATCAATGTATGCGGCTGTTGTCTTGGCTGTTTTAAACCTTTTTCTCACCGGTTTTTGAAGTGTGTAAACATCTTGGGCACGCAAAAATATCTCAACATCCTTTTTCCTTACGCCATAAGTACCTCTGTACAGTCTATTAACGCCACCATAGGATGCTGGGCTAGAAATGTCATAATAGTGCTCACTTAATACGTTAGCCATTTGCGTATTTTAGAGGCACGTGGATAAGGTTGGCCTTCTACTCTCTTCTTTCTTCTATTCAGAGACACTGCAGCTGTTGTGGGTGAAGGTGTACTCAGTTGTGACACGTGCGATGCATGCTCCAAGTCTTTTAACCTATTCAGATTACCTATCAATGTTTTGGGGACATTCATTTGCTGTAGTCTTGCCTTAATATGCCTCCATCCTGTTGGTGATGGCCTGTCCCACTTTCTCACCAGATCATGAACAATATCAACGATATTGGACCCTTGCACCCTTGATCCATCAACAATGACCTTGCCTGTGTCTTCCCACTGTATGACGGGGGTATGATGGGGGAGGCTGTTTTTTAGCACATGTTCGATGTGCTGTGTTCCGCTACTCTTTGGTTGCTCAGGCCCTGTACCACTATGCTCAGCGCTACTCGAGCTGTGCCTCACGGGGAGCTCTGTAGGCTGTTTATAATCTTCGTACTCGTGAAGAAATTTCTGCAAAGCCTCTTGATACAAAACCCTTTTCTCATCAGGCCCTTTTCACTGTTTAATAGGAGTAGTAGCTCACTCTCCATTCTTTTAAGCCTACTTTTACGGGGCTCTAGAGCAGCGTCTGGGGTCCTTTGTAATGAAGCATACACCTCGTGCGGGATCACAACCACCTTCTTCATTATATTAAGCTAGTCAGTAAAGGACCCAAAATTGAAAATAAGATGGGGAGGAATGACCCCTCTTTGTACAATAATACGCTTTTTCTTACCCACAGTCTGACTTTTATGGGCGAGCGTGCGTATTATGTTCTTGTAACGACGTAAGCGAGCCTTCTGACAGGATTTCATTGGAACATTACATTTTATAACATTGAGGCAGATTTCGCAGATGCATTTTAAAAAGTCAGAGTCGATATTTTTAACAAGCACTGCTGCAACGCCGAGGCAGTCGTTGATAGATTTTTATTAATTCATGGTATTTCTTTATCCTATTCGTCATTCTGGAATGTACACGGTTTCAGGTCGTTTGGAAATATATTCGTTCTTAGAAGCACCCTAAACGTGTTTCGTGGGTGAAGGTCGCATAGCAAATATCCATAACTGCTTTGTGACCTCTTTATAAACCTCCAAAAACTCCTTACGCTGACTCGGGAACATTTGACTGGCTAATACTCCAATTTGTGACACATCTCTACGTTGCGCGAATAAGACTAGATATTGCGTATTTAACGATACATCGCGCATGTATCTATTTTTGAAAAATAGATTCTGATTGATGAAGAACACGCTTATGTTAAGGTGGTGGGAGAATACTGTAAATGTCTCGGCAAACGTTTTATCCATCTCCAACATGAGGTCGTCAATTACGATGACTGTATGTTCATTTCCCTTTAGTGAATTAACGTCATAGACCCCCTTATGGAACAAAACATCGTCCTGGTACTCGTTGAACACTGATTGGTATGTCGAATAGCACCATATAACTTTATGCACAAATTTTGAGAACATTTCACCCTTTTCTTTAATAATTTTAAGCATAAACACCGTTTTACCACATCCTGTAGGTCCAGATATAATACATGTGGATGGGCTCGTGAATCTGAATTTTTCTACAGCATCCATTTCTAACACGTCACACCCCTAAGTGACTCATTTACAGAATATCACAAATAACGAGTTCTGCTCCTTATATTTTGTTTTCTTCTTCCACAGAACCGTGAATGACGACGATGTACACCCCACCATCATCGACATCACGGGTGAATCCATTGGCCGTGCATCTACAGGGCCCATACCCTCAACGGCGGCACGCTCAAAGCGGCGACACGCTGAAGAGTCCTCCACGTCAGGTATAAAGCGCGCGAAATACGCGCCGGTTGATGGACAATCCGCGGTACAACCCCAACCCTCAACGTCTTACGCTACCAACCCTACATCAGCTTCCTCGACCCCTTGTACTTCCTCCACAGCCCCCACCCGTTCTGTAGAGTCTGCTGTAATAGACCCCCAGCCCTCAACGTCTTACGGCGCAACCCCACATCGTCCAATATAGGCACTCGTCCATCCTCCTCAGCGGTGACTCGCTCTGTTGAGGATGATATAACATTTGAGTTGGTGCGCTCCGCAACCCCGACCCCAGCCTTGACTAGAAATCGGTATATAGTCAGGGTTGACCCTAGATCCCTGTATAGCAATGGAATTGAGCGCGGGCTACGTCGCGTTGTAGAGCGCATTGTAGAGTTTGCCCTTCAGAACCGCGACGAGCGTGAAGTCAGGACGAGTCTGTCCTTCGGTTTCGGCTCAGATGATAACGATGTAGATGATTTTTGGGTGGTAGTGCCATTTAGACGTTTGGCTGCTGAAGATGTAGAATATATATTAGCGCGTATAATGCAAGCCGCCCAAAGTAGTATAGCATTCAATATGGACAACTTCACGGTAAATATTGACCGTGTATTCCGTGTTGCGGGTCATAGTGCCACACCTTACACTCTTAACTTCAATTCTCAGACTATTTATATACGGCATATAAACGTCGATCGTGGTTGCGGCTTTATAGCATTAGTCCTAGCACGTATGTTTACTTGCTAAATACACCGACCCAAAAATTTGGCTGCCCACGATCGTGGAGCGTGCCCGTAAACTAGCTGTAGACTGTGAACTTGAATTTGACTGTAATATGGGTCCTGAAGAGCTGAGAAGGGTTGAACAGGAAATGAATGCCCGTATAGTGGTATTTGGCCTGGATGATAGTCGTAGGACTGTGTATGTTTTTAAAAGTGTGAGAGATCGTACAAGACCCCTACTTATTTTAGGACTGTCAGGTACAACGTATCTCCCCATCCGTAATATAAGGTGCTTTACGCGAGTTATGATAAAAGTCGAAAATATGGGCGACATCATGATTTGTGTAAGGGGTGTCTCGAGTTTGCAGATGATAGTGAAACATTGTAAAGACTGCCACATGGTATGTGAGCAGTGTAAAAGCCCCAAATGTGAAAGCCGTGTAGTTGAAGCTGAGAAGAGGGATTGTAATGTGTGTAGACGCACATTTTTCAACAATAACTGTTTTGAACTCCATAAATCAATGGCACGTGCAGGAAAATGAGAATCTGTGAATGTGGCATGTTTCACATGAAGGATAATTGGGAAAGTTTGAGCAAATGTGACGAAATTCACTGTTCTACATGCCATGAGAAATATAAGGCGGATGGCGTAAAACATGTATGTTATATGAAAGACGCAAAGCCTAAAAACAAACCTTGTATAACTGTATACTACGATATAGAAACATATACGAACGCCGAAACCAAAGAGGTAGTTCCACATTTACTTGTGAGCCAGACTATCTGCAACGAGTGTATGGAGATCGAGTGTGACGAGTGCCCCAAATGTGGTAAACGGACAAACGTTTTTAAGGTGTCTGCAGGAGATTCCCTGTGAAACTATTTGTGTCCTATATTGTCAAGTTAGCCGACAAGTTCAAAAAAATGACTGTGTATATTCTTGCCCATAACGGGGCAAAATTTGACACACAGTTCCTTTATAAGGAGCTGCTCGAGCACGAATCATCCGAGATATTCACGGTGATCCCTTGAAAAGAGGAAACAAACTTATACAGATGCAAATAAGAGGTAATGTGCAATTTAAAGATACTTTATTATTCACGCCTTGTAAATTAGCAAAGCTACCCAAGGTGATGGGGTAGCAGCTGAAGTATCAAAAGGCTACTTCCCTTACACTTTCCTCACTAGCGAGACTTTAAACTATGTAGGTCTACCTCCACCCAAACATTATTTTAACTATGATTGTATGAGTGTAGATGAGCGCGAAGACTTTGATCGATACTACGGTAGTTTTAATGAATGTAATCCTTATAATATAGCTGCTGAGTGTGAACGTTATTGCGTGAATGATGTGCGCGTGCTTAGAGTATGTTTCCAAGCCTTTAGAAGAATGTACATAGTCCGTTTCAAATGCGATCCGCTGCAAGTCGCAACCACCATCGCTTCACTATGCTTTACGGTGTTCAAGAATAACTTCATGCCTAAAGCCACCTTAACCATTATTCACAGAAACAACCCCCGCAGTTACGGCCACAAGGCTATTTACTGGCTCACACACCTACAGCAGCAGACAGGTGTATACATAAAGCACGCCCGCAACACGGGTGAAGTACCCATTAAGATTAATGGTCGTGTTTTTTGGGTTGATGGACTAAGTGAAAACCGTGCCACTCGTAAGAAGACTGTGTACTCTTTTAACGGTTGCTGGTGGCATGGATGCCCCCGTCCTGAGTGTGGAATCACCGGAGATATCCACGGTAGATCTCCTGCCGACTGCCGTGCGTGGACGCGCACCCGTGATCAACTTATAGGTGCCCGGTTCACACACAGAATCTTGTGGGAGCATGAATATGATGCACGGATGGAAACCGATGAGCAGTATCGTGAGGAGATAAGAGCCATCAAACGTTCAATGGTACTGGATCCTCTCAAATGCGTAATAGCTTGTTCGGTGGACGCACAAATCCCTTCAAGCTATACTTTCCACCTACGGAGGGCGTGAAACTTCACTATTACGACTTCTGTTCTTTATACCCATACGTGATGAAGAACAACCCGTACCCCTTGGGCGCTCCTGAAAAAATAGTGGGGCCTAACCTGCCCTCCATCAGTGAATTTTCAAGAAATTTGAATGATCGCTACTTTGGGCTCTCTTTCGTAGACGTGCTCGCCTCTCGCGAATTATGGATGCCGATGTTACCCGTCGTCATTGACCATAAGCTCATGTTTCCCCTGTGCTTGAAGTGTGCGGAAGAGAATAACGGTAATTGTAACCATACACCCCACCAGCGTAAGATCAGAGGTGTATATACAAGTCCTGAGGTCCCTAGTCGTACGCCATGGGTATAGAATACTGAAGATACATGAGGTTTGGAGGTTTCAGAAGCTACCCAACTTTTTCACACCGTATATAAATGCATTTTTGAAGGATAAGGTTGAGGCATCAGGGTATCGCGAGGAGTTGACACCGAAGATGACAAATCTGCCTATATTCAACGTTACCGCGACCACGAAGGTATACAACTTGATTGCGCCCAAATTGTAAAGAATCCTGGCAAGCGCTTTAGTGCAAAGTTGTGTCTAAACAGTCTATGGGGAAAATTTGCACAGAATACTGGCAAGGGAAACGTTCATTTGGGACAAAGTTAAAGCGAAGTCTGGGATTATGCCAACGCACCCGATAAAGAAGTCATGGAAATCGTGAATGTAGGTAATACTTACATAATAAAGTACAACAACACTGAATTGGCCACAGATACCTCAAGGGTTACAAACATTCCTGTAGCCAGCTTCACAACAGCCTACGCCCGCATCAAACTTTGGGGCCTATTGCATTCTCTTGGGCAGAGTCTTGTATGCCGATACAGATAGCGTGATATTCACAGCGATGGAGGGTGAATACATGCCTGCTATTGGTGAATTCCTCGGCAAGCTCACTGATGAGATCAAGGATGAGTATGGGGACAACGCATACGCCGACTCTTTTGTCTCAACAGGACCTAAAACTTATGGGGTACGGGTAAGGATAGGGAATGAAACGAAATATATCGTGAAGGCAAAGGGTATCACGCTTAACCAAGCGAATCGACAGGTTATTAACTTTGATTCACTGAAGGATCTACAGATCTACAGAAGCTAAGGCTAACAAAGACCCTAAGATCCACTCTAAGGTTAGCCCGAGAGAAAGGAAAGAGTAGCGGGTTAAAAGAAGAGAAGAGAAGAGAATAAGGGGTTAAGTAAGAGCAACACCTATCACTCATGGGTTAACATTCATTCAGAAAAAGAGGAAAAGTGTCTCACCATCATCATCCGCCGGCCACTGCCGACAAGTCAGAAAGATAGTCGGAGAGAATAGGAGAGGGGTGAAAGATGAAAAGAAGTAAAATAAGAACGCTTACAAACCATGCAAACACAGTCTTAACTCACTGTCATACCATGCAAACTACAAACATGCAAGAAAAGAGTTAGAGACATATTAACGCTGGTAGAATGAACGACTGACGCGGGAAGATTATTCCATTTATCAATTACTTTAAACGTAAAGAAGTTTTTAGCGACATTAGTAATAAAACGCCTGCCACGCAACTTAAATCCGTTATTGCGAGTATTACTATTATCAAAAGTGAAAAATTTGTCAAAATTTACGTTATCGATGTTATTAACGATTTTGAAAACTTCAATAAGCTCCCCCCTTAATCTTCATAAGGCTTATTGCGCAATGACGGAATAAGTTTCGTGGCACGACGCTGAACCCTTTTTAACCTATCAATATCCTCACGCAAGTACGGGCACCAAAACTGAACTGCATATTCTAAATGAGGCCTGACTAGGGACTTGTAAAGGGGCAATATAATATCCTTCGATTTAAATTCGAAATTACGCGCTATGAAGCCTAACATCCTATTAGCTTTTGCGCAAGACTCCAGGCACTGGTCCCTAACCTTTAAATCCTTAGATACGCGTACGCCTAAATCTACTTCCTCGTCAACGCTCGCTAACTCTCTATCATCCATCGTATACGCGTAATTATTGTTGCGAGAACCTATATGCATAACTTTACATTTGTCTACGTTAAATTGCATCTGCCACTTATCTGTCCACTCCATAATCCTATTTACATCGTCTTGAATCCTATTTCTATCGTCCTCGTTAACAACCTTACCGCCTATTTTAGTATCGTCCGCGAATTTTGACACGTTACTTGTCAATCCTACATCTATGTCGTTAATGTAAATTACGAATAGCAATGGGCCTAACACTGAACCCTGTGGGACACCGCTACCTACATCTAACCACCCTGATTCACTACCATTAACAACGACCCTCTGTCTCCTAGCACGAAGCCATTCTTCTAACCAGTTAGCTACCTGACCGCGTATACCGTGCGCTTTACCCTTCGCAATTAGTCTCCTATGCGGAACTGTATCGAACGCCTTTTTAAAATCTAAATAAATAACGTCAGCTGCTCTATGCCTATCGTATTCGCGCACTATTTCGTTATAAAATTCTAACAAATTAGTTAAACAAGACCTATGGCGTCGAAACCCATGCTGACTACTATTAATCAAATCTCTACTTTCTAAGTGATCGATAATACGATCCCTAACTACGGATTCCAAAAGTTTACCTACAATTGACGTTAAGCTAATGGGCCTATAATTGCTAGCTACCGCGCGGTCGCCTTTTTTAAAAATAGGCGTGACGTTAGCTAATTTAAAGTCTTCAGGAATAATCCCCGTTTCGAGTGACTGATTAAAGATCTTCGTTAAGGGGCCTACGATAACTTCTTTCAAATCTTTCAAATGTCTGGGATAAAAAGCGTCAGGGCCTGGAGCCTTGCTAACTTTTAGCCTATCGATATAATGCGCAATCTCAGCCTCGTAAACAGTTATTTCATCCAAAATAGTCTCGCTACTAAATGGAACGATATCATCCACGTCGGGGACATTATTTACGTCTTCTACGGTAAAACCTGTCGCAAAAAAGTTATTGAAAATACCCGCCATCGCCTGAGCGTCAGAAGCCAAAGCGCCATTAACATCCACTAGAGGGCCTATGTTATTTTTTACCGGCTTACGATTATTAACGTATTCAAAAACTTTTTTGGATTATGTTTACTATCCGCAGCTATAAGTATCTCTAAATTACGCTTGGCATTCCTAACTGATCTTTTAACCTGACGTCTAAGCTCGATATATCTATTAAAGTTAGCTACCTGGCCATTACGCTTACTAAGTCTATACGCTCTATTACGCTCGTTTATAAACTCTTCTATTTCCCTACTCCACCACTTCGGTCTACCACGATTACTAGCGCGCTTGGGCCTACGAGGAATAAACTCCCTTTCAATATTCCTAAAACTTTCTTTAAACGCCACCCAACGCAAATTTGTGTCATTACCCATAAATAAGTTATCCCAGTCCACTACTCTCATCCTATCCGCGAAACTATCAAAATTAGCCCTACGAAAATTAGGGACTTCTATTACGTTACTCTCCTGAGTGTTTTCTATCAATAACTTAAACCTAAGAATTTGATGATCGCTACATCCTAAACTCTCGCCTACTTCTAAACCTTCGACTATATTCTCGCCGTTCGTCATCACCAAATCTAAAATATTATCACCGCGCGTTGGTTCGGTAACTATCTGTCGTAAAAAGTTATCGTCCATAAACTCAACCAATCTCAAACCCTCTTCATTACCCGTAAAATTCTCGTAATTAACATTATGGCAGTTAAAGTCTGCGACAATTATACTATTCCGATTGTCAATAAAATTACCAAGAAGTGAGTAAAATCTAGTATCTATATCGAGGGGTTGAACGGGAGGTCTATAAACAACAACAAAAATAAAACTAATACTACGCGCCCTAACTTCAACACAGATTGCATTAATTGCTGCCGGAAAATCTAACTTAACCTCGATAGCCCTAAGGGAATTACGAATGTACAGCAAAACGCCGCCTCCAAATCTATGTAACCTATCATTAGTAAAGAGTTTAAAACCCGGTATCTCAAGTTCCCCCAACAAGTCCCGAGTCACGGTATTTAACCAAGTTTCAGTGATAGCAACTATATCATAGTTGCCGGAATAAATTACCGCCTTAAATTCATTTAATTTATTTCTAATACTGGGGTGTGTGAAGGAACTTAGGGGTACGAAAGTGTGCCGTAACACCTATAGGAAACGTTACCAGTTATCTGGTACCTATGACACCGTACCCTTTGGTTACCATAATCTTTGATGGGTCTAATGCTAATTTATTCGTCACACGTATTTGTAACTTAATATGTATTGTGAACATTCTTTTATGTGCCTATTGTTAACTTATTTATTGCACGTGTTTCTAAATATATACATGCTGGTTATTTCGTTTATTAAATAAATCGTGCATCGACTTGTGTTTCACTCAGCGTGTGTGCGTGTGTACAGTAAAGTTATGCCCCGCCCACTGTAAGACTGGGGACGTGATTTGCCCCGTAGCCTGAGCAGACCTCTGTCCCCGCGTTCTCAGTTGACCTCTGTATACCCTTGAGCTCAGACGTGTATTCTCTCCCGCGTAGAAGAAAATGGCCACCTTTAATATCGTGTGTTCAACATTTATGAAGTGGTATTCAGTAAAGGGCGTAGATGTAGTGGATACTGAAAAACTCCCTATCCCAGCCTCCTTTGACTCTTTTAAGGAAGCATTGAATCGTGCGAAAGGTCAGGCTATTCAAATACTCTACGGATATTCTGGCGAGGGGGTTGTAGGATTTCGCAGCACAGACGATGTACTGAGGTATGTTTAGAACTAAACTTTATAAAGTCTCACATATACCGTGAAGTAAAAGAAACAACACGTGCAGAAGAGAAGCAGCAGATATGGATAGTGAGCCTTGTGGATGAGTGTGTGATAAACGGTATTATATCATGCTACACCATGTCGATTACTCATACCCTACGACTGAAAATGTGAATCTCGTTATCATGGACAATCTTAAGTATTTTTACCACTACATTAATATATATCATGATGAGGTTTGTAGTGAGGTTGTGGCTAAAGGGTCATGCGAGTTTTTAACAGATTTTAGAGATGAGTATCGTCTGTTAAATAAAAAGCCTAAATATGAACATATGTTTCTCTCTAACAGTGCCCCGCAGTGTGAAGATTTTTAGGAGATAAAACATTATAAAATGTGCCTAGTTCATGAAATTTACCCTGAGGTAAACTGTCTGGTGCGTATTCGGGGGAGTGGTAATGATAAAACGTTAAAACCGAAATTAGTTCTTGTATCGGAAAATTTCTCAAAACGCCTACCCAGTATAATGGGGTACAGCAATTCGGTCAGCTCCGCACAGGTTTCATTAAATTATGGTGCGAATCGCACCTCACGGATCGTACGGGTTCGAACAAACCCATTCACGTATCATCAGGGTGAGTCAACCACCCGTCGAACCGTTCCTGCCTGCCTGCATGCCTCACGCGCCTCATAGTCTCCTCAGAGCTTACACCGAGTGGATGTGCCATAGTCGATAAATACGATGGAACTCCCTTTCAGAAGCATTCTCAACGCCTCGTACGACGTCTCCGTGACGAAGTCGTTGCGTGTGTTCAGGCGGGAAACCGGCACCATTAACTGTGTGCTTGAAACGAACAGTAGACCTGCGAGCAAGCGCAACGTTATTTATTTAAATCTTGAGGAGATGCATAAAATCTTCGCGGTAGTTGAGAGGTGGGCTGAGGACCGCTATAAAATACCAGCTGACGTACGTATAATAGAGAGGTGATTAGTGAAGCCTCCTCATATACCGTTGTTTGTACATTTAGTGTAAATACAATCAACCATGCGTTGATATACGATTGATGTGGAAGAAGACGGCTGATAATGGCGTTCTTGTTCCTACACGGAACCGTTTCATCCTCGACAGAATGTTTGAGATCGTTGGATTCCGTAAGCTGAAACCTATATTAGACACACGCATCTCAGACATGATTTATTTTGATAAAGTACTTGAGTACGCTTACACTGCTCTGCTCGACGGATTTGTTGAATGTAGGAATGAGCAGGGAGAGAACAGGCTAGCTCTGGACGCGTATTTAAAAGGTTTAGATTCTTCGAAATATCCTGAGCTTTGGTACAAAACGCTTGAGAGGTACGGTGCAGAGCTCGTCTACACGGTTCATCCCGAAGAGCTGTATCTCTATATAGTGGATAGTTGCCGTTGCGACTTGGAAGCTTATTTCAATTGTCGCTATGTCGAGTGAAGAAGAGTTCACGATTGAAAAGCTCGGTACATTAAGAAAAAAAACCCGATTGGAAAGGCATGATTATAAACTTGTATTTATGGTAACGCCCGACGATGACGTTTTTGCGCGTGCTTTTGATAGCATTCTAGCAGCACTTAAGGGCACCTTACCTGCCGAGTGTAAAGTGGGTACAAAAATAGTATTGAACGATATGAAAGCCCTTTACATTGAATATAAACCGCCGTATCAGTTAAACGGTGAGGTGATGCTTGGGCGGTTTTACCACATCGTGCAGAGTAATGGCGATGTTGATGTAGCGTCAATCACCTTCGAATTTAGCGTTTTGCACCGTAGGCGGTAAAGACAATATATATTTTTACTGTAATAATAGTGTGATTGTACGTTTTGTATATATTTTCCTTTACCAATATTTGATATAACTTTTGATAATATAACTATATATTTTTCTAAAATTTTTGTTAATACTGTACTATGTTTTGTACGAGTATATATATAATTAATATAAATATATTTTTCCTGTACTAATATTTGATATAACTATACATTTTTCTAATATTTGATTAATACTGTGCTTTGTATGATTATATATTTTCCATGTTTTGTACGACTATATATAATTAATATAAATATATATTTATCTAATATTTAGTTAATACTATGATTTGCATGATTATATATTCCCCGTTCTATTATTTGATCATATATATATATATATATCCTATTGTATATCCAATAATTAATAAACAGAACGTTGTAATGGTGTTTTATTTAATCCTTGAACACTTTATATCATTTTCTAAAACAGAGTAATTGAATAGATAAGTAACGAGGCTGACAGCTCAGCCAACTGTAACATAAGCTTATTTAAAATAAATAACGAATCTGGCAACTCAGCAGCCAACTGGCTGAATAATAATTAAATACATGGCGTTCTCTGGCAACTCAGCCAACTGGCTGCTTAGGGGTACTATGGTACTATATAAGGGACCAGATGATGGACGATGTATCCGTATGAGCTCGGGAGTCCGCCGAGCAAAGACCCTCCTCTTCCTCTCTTGCTATCTCTTTCTTCTCCTTTGGGGGGTGAGGAAGCCCCTTCTTCCCCAAAGAGGCGCCCTTAGGATAGGTATGCCCCTTTGGGGGGTTCAGCTTGGGGGAGAACTCCGCCTCCAAGTTGCATGCCCCTTGCAACCCCATTTTGGGTTGGCAACAAAGGCCTGTATTCTCTCTCTCTCTCTCTCTCTCTCTCTTTCTGGCCCTTTGTGGGAAATAGCTTGGGGGAGAACTCCGCCTCCAAGTTGCATACCCATCTTTCTTTCTTTTTCTTTTTTTTCTTTTATTCCCAACAAAAGGGTGGGGTGGGGGTGGCACTCTTGCAACAAGGGTGGCACTCTTGCAACATTACGTAACATTTCTGTACTCTCCCCCTTTGCGGGCATGCTACTGACGCTATTAACATGCTATAAGAAAATCTATACTATAAAAAGGGAGTCCTATCCGTCCTTCCCTCCCTCTGTATTCCGGACTGGTTGAAAGATTGTGACATCATTGACACGTCATAAAATTCAGCAAACAAAATTAAAGAAAAATTTTAATTAGACATAAATTTTAATTTAAAAAAAATTGATAAATATGCTGTCTGTCTGTCTGTCTGGATGTGTATCTGTTCCACCCTAAAGCACGGAAACGGCTCCTCGAGAGAAAAAATTATTAGGTAAAAGTTGCTTTGAATTAATAGTGACCTCCAGGAAAATTATTGAATGTCCGGTTAATTGAATGCTCGGTTAGGTTAATTGAATGCCCTTGGTTAGGTTAAGTCGTGATATTTTCGTTAAAAGTAACGAAAATATCACGACTTAACCTAAACATAATTAATTGTCAAAGTCGTACAGTTGACCTAACTGGGCATTCAATTAACCTAACCAGTTGAATTAATGAATTTCACAATTAAACACGTGAAATGAATAATGATGCAAACCCTTGTGGGTTTGCATTATATATATATATATATATATATATATATATATATATATATATATATATATATATTATTTTTGACTGTACAGTAAAAAAAAAAAATTTAACTTCAGTAGTATGCCCACAAAAATGTCGAGTGGCCGCTAAAGTTTATATTAAAAAATGTCGTAGGGGAAGGAGGTGGGAGGATAGCGGCCGCTAAACATCATATTAAAAAATGCCGAGTGGGGGTAAAGGAGGGTGGGGATAGTCCCTCAAGGTCCCCAAAGGGGGTAGTAGAAGAAGGAAGAAATATCTCCCTCAAAGGAAGAGAGATTGTGGAGAAGAACTATCTCCCCCAAAGTAAGAGAGAGGGGGGGGGGAGAAGAAGAGAGAACCTAACCTAGTATGTATGTATGTATGCCTGTGTGTATGTATTTAAAAGGTAATAATGCTGGGGGTAGTAGAAGAAGAAGAAAAAAATATCCCCCTCAAAGGAGGAGAGAGGGAAAAGAAGAGAGAACCTAACCTAGCATGTATGTATGTATGTTTGTGTGTATGTATTTAGAGGGTGATAAAGCGCAAGTATTTATGAGAAGAGAGAGAGGTCTTAAGAGGTTCGCGCACTGTTATTTCTTGTAACATACTGGATCTTTCCTAATCATCCTGGAAGGCTTTTGGCTTACTAACAGTTGGCTTAGAGTGGCTGAACGGCAGGGCATCTAAATACGAAGGGCAGCATTCCAAAAACATATATGAATAACTGCAGCATGACATCCTACCACCACAGCTTCTTGAAGTAAACTGGTAGGAATTTGACTACCAGTGACACCACTCATGAAAATAAAAATTTTCAAGATGAGCATCTGATTTCTTTCAAGATCGACAAAAAATGTTTAAGCTATGGCAATAAAACTTTATTTAGCATATATATCATCATTATTTAGCATATATATCATCTGGACCTGTAGCCTTATTGAATCCAATACTACAAATGCTTTTCCTTGTCATCTACTGTAAATCAAATATTATATCTCCCATAATGCAACTTACATTCTGGTCACCTACCTCCTGGTTAAAACTTTTTCTTCTCGAAACACAGACCTAAACTAATTACTAAAGGCCTTACACATTTAGGCACTATCAGAAATTGTTGTACCATTGAATTTTAAGGAGCCAATGTTTCTTGTGTTTTTCCCACTAATTTTATAATAACTGAAATTAGTTGAAACTTTTTTTAAAAGTTTAAAAAAATTACTGGGTTTGTTGTGGAGGTCATAATGGCTGCATGTGTCTTTATGTGTAAACGGGTGTGGAGCATGCTGCTAAAGACAAAAAAAATTAGAAAGTATAAAAAACAAAAATGTAAAAGTGACAAAAGTTATAGTGGTAAGGGTGGGAGGTTGTGGAGCATCCACTGATGGCTCTTTTCTGGTTCCTGGATGCCCATCTAAACAAAAATGTTATATTAACATGACAAATTACTGCAAATAGGAATAATTCACATATATATACAAAAAAATTCACTCAATTCATTGCGAATAATTTTGCTTGACATATATGCATCAATGTCAAATGTATTCAACATTCTCACAAATTGCTACATATGCATAGTAGGCATATAATGAAAAAGGACCGCCTGGGCGAGTCACTTCCCAAGCAAAGAAAATTCCAAAGAGCGTATTACTAATCCTGATATTACTGTCATTCCTAAATATAAAACAAAAAATAAATGAAATATATTTTTTTAAATTTTTCAAGATTTGGAAGATTTTCAAATTTTTCTTTTAAGCTTTCAAGTGGGTGTAAATTTTTCAAGATCTAGTAAAATCTTTCAAGCAGTGGCATCACTGGTGACTACCAGCCAGCTACCACAGCTGACCATACTGGCTTAGGGCAAGCTGATTATAATATATATATACACACTGTATATATATATATATATATATACCTTACCTTATGTTGTTTCGTGTGTTGGTCTCTCTTCACACGGAGGTCAAGCTGGTGGCCCCGCCTCTAGGTCTGGCCTGGTGGAGGAGCGAGTTACTTTCTTGCGCTCTCCACCGTACATAGCCAGGCACGCCCGGCTCATCTGGTACTGTCCTGAGCCAGGCATCCAGTCTTTTCTTGAAGACTTCAACTTTGACCCCCGTTACGTTTCTGAGGTCCTTAGGAAGCTGGTTGAAAAGTCTTGGCCCCCTGACAACCAAGCTATTTTCCTTCAGGGTTGAGGAGGTCCCTTGTCGTGCTTTTAATTTGGGAACACTACACATTCTTCCTTTCCTATTTTCCAGTGTTGTTTGAATGGTAATTGGGTTTAGTTTTAGGTTTGGTACCAGTTTTTCGATCATTTTCCATATGTAGATTATGATGTACCTCTCTCTTCTTCTTTCCAGTGAGTACAGATTTAGTTTACGTAGTCTTTCCCAGTAGTTGAGTTCTTTGCAGCCATCAATCTTGGCTGTGAAATGCCTTTGCGTTTCTTCTAGTTTATTAGTTTCTTCCTTTTTATATGGGGACGTCAAAACTGAGCAGTATTCAAGTTTTGGTATAATCAGTGTTTTTAGCAGGGGAATCATTACTGTCCTGTCCCTTCTCTTGAACGTTCTTAGAACCTGTCCGGCGACTCTTTTTGCTTTATTTATCGCTATCTGATTTTGTGTTTCGAATTTCGCATCATCTGTCATTATTATCCCGAGATCAATCGCTTTCATGCTTCTCTGAATTTCCTGTCTATCTGGAGCATAATATGCAGTCTGTTTAAGTTCTTCTTTTCTACCATATCTCAAGAGCTGAAATTTCTCGGCGTTGAATGACATGTTGTTGTCTTCTGACCATTTGTATATTTTGTTCGTGTCCCTCTGCAAGGCCTCCACGTCATGTACATCGCTGATTTTTCTGCTGATCTTTGTATCGTCTGCAAAGGATGTTACTATACTATTGCTGTTTACTCCGCTGTCTATGTCTGTTGCATGATAATGAACAGGAGTGGGCCAGTACTGTCCCTTGTGGTACTGAGCTGCGTACTTCCGATTCTGATGATGATATACCTTGAATTTTGACGACCTGCAGACGATCACTAAGGAAGTTGTAGATCCATTTTCCCACTTTGCCTGTTATTCCCATGTCTTTAATTTTATGTCCTATTATACCATGGTCACATTTATCGAAAGCTTTAGCAAAATCTGTGTATATAACATCGTAGTTGTCATTGCCTTCCAATGCATCTAGGATATTGTTGTAGTGCTCTATTAGTTGTGATAGGCATGATCTACCTGATCGGAATCCATGCTGATTTTCGTTGAATTTTTCCCGTGTCTCCAGGAAATCATAAATTTTCTGTCTAACTATTCTTTCAAATACTTTGGTGAGGTGGGACGTCAATGACACTGGTCTATAGTTCTTTGCTTGAGATCTGTCCCCTCCTTTATATATTGGGACAATGTTTGCTCTTTTCAAGATGCTCCGTATTTCCCCAGTGTCTAGGGATCTTCTCCATATCCAGTATAAAGGTGTAGCTATTTCATTTTTACAGTTTTTAATCAATAATGCGTTCCAATTGTCCGGACCTGCAGCTGAATGTAGTTTCATTTGTTCTATAGCTCTCGCTACATCTTCTGGTGTAAACTCAAAGTCTGTTATATACTCTCCTTGCAATTCCTCTTCAAAGAATGCATTTATGTCAGGTATCGCTTTGTCACTTTTTGGGGTACTGAAAACTGATTCATATTGAGCTCACACACACACGCACACACACACACACACACACACACACACACACACACACATATATATATATATATATATATACACACACACACTGACATAACAGCACATTTATCAGAGTGTAAAGGAGTATTAAAACACACAATTACATCGCTCTGTTTTATTTAGCATATTCCTGCATCAACCATAAGATAAACCGATCAGTAAAGACGAATTAAAATATGTATGTACAATAGACGTAAAACCGAAATAATGCATCAGGCATAAAATGGGAGTACAAACTTCAAGGTCAGCTTCTACCACGTTTAAACAAAATAGTAAACTTGTACGTAATCGCAGCCACATTTACAGCCTCGTTGCTTTGTACTATACAATAAGTGCGATTTCACATTAATTCACCGCTCAAAGTATGCGGCGTCTATATAAAGGGCTTTCAGGTCGTTTAACACTATTTTTGTACCCACTTTTACAATTGGGAGTAAAACTGTCACGCTCTTTAAACACGGATAAAATACAATCAAAAACACGCTCAAAGATGACATCGCTTACTACAACATCATTATTAAATTCAAGTTTATAAACAGTCCTTTCCAAACGTGGACTTGATCTTCCCTCGCTGACCTTTTCAACTGCAAAATCTTCTTCACATCTCACACAGGCAATTGAAGTATCCTTCTAAATCGTGCCGACAACTGCGTCTTATATAAATATATAATTCTTCAGGGTGAACTATAAAGATGAGATCAGGTTTGTACCGCTCTTGTCCTTTGTACCAAAGTTCATGATATTTTGAGAAGTCTGTACCTTCTAAATACGTCTCTAGTTCCAAACCATTCTCACCTTGTTCTTCCCCTACACTTGGTAAAATCATCGAGCAGAGCGGTGTGTGCATGTTCAAATACCGTGTCAAAATAACACATATCGGCAGCACGTGCGTCTAATATAGGTTTTAGTTTCCGGAAAATGACCACTTCCAACATTCTGTCGAGAATGAAACGGTTTCGCGTGGGATAAGGGCGTTATTGTCAGCATCATTCTTCCACATCAAACATCAACGCATGGTTGGTTTGTATCACGATTTATGCACAGCGTGCAAATAATGGCGTATGAGGGTGCATACACGCACAGACTTCAACACGGATACGTCGTATACTACATTGAGGATACTGCTCAACGGAAGCTCCATCTTTTAATAGTTTTCTATCGATTCTGTGAGGAGAGCACGTCATTTCGGGTCAATCTCTGAAGCGGTTGTGAGGCGTTGAGTGCAGGGTGGGGTCAGACGATGCGGGTGGGCGGAGGCGGGAGGGGTGGGGGGAATGACTCACACGGGGTGCGTCATGAATGCTGCCGAGCGTTAGTAACACAGATTCATGTACGAGATTGTTCCACCATGAAAGAATTGAGGCGCACTGGTAAATCATCCGAATATTTAAAACTGTATCTCAGCCAGGGGTGGCTGAGCCTCCCCTAAGCCCTAAATATAGATAACTAAAATAAATACTTTACAGTCTTTACCAATATCAGTATTTTTACTAATCGTAATAATTACTAATTCTGTTTATATAGAATTTTTTATGTTTTTATATGCATTTGTGGGCGCTGAGTCCAAATCTGGCCTTGGTTTGTATCATCAATGGTTTCAGAGATAATCCATTTTTCATGTTTTACCAGTATAATGTTATTATGGGCGCAGCAATATCAGAATAATTAGGAATTGTTGAGAACAATCCGGATGTTCGTTGACAGTTTCTTGCTCTAGAAATTGCCCGAAACTTCCACTGTGCTATATAAATAAGAGCGCAGAGTCTGAGAAGTCAGTAAATGTGAGCACACAAAGAAAGCAGGTTGTTTGTCTGATGGTTACCAGCACTGAGGTACTGTGTTTCTGTGCTTCTCTGTGCTGACGATTTGAGTGCTATCGATCCTTTTTTATTGAGAACATTATTTCAGTGTTGTGAATACATATTTTTTCTGGAATCTGTAATCTGTTGCAGATTTAATAACTCTTCTTTCTATATCTGTAGGTTATGATTAATGTAGTACAGTTTGGTAAAGAGAATGGCAACTAGAGCTTGTAAACACTCGCCGGATATATTCTGCTATGTTTGTGGGTATAACATAGGCCCCAAGCAAGTATCGCACAAGATTGTGAAAGGCACCAAGTTCTGGATCGCGTATCGGCTCTATTTTGGTATGCCTAAGGGTGACCAAGATAAGCCCTGGGCACCCCATGTGATCTGTGGAAGCTGCCGCTCCACACTTGAAGGGTGGCTGTTGGGAGTACGCAAGGCAATGCCCTTTGCGATACCCAGAATACGGAGAGAACCAAAGAGCCACCATGACGATTGCTGCTACTGTATGGTAGATGTTTCTAAGTACAGGAAAGTTAAAGGAAGGCAGACTCTTCAGTATCCAAGCATAGCGTCGTCCATAGCTCCTGTACCACATGGCGAAGGTCTTCCAATACCACGTCCACCAGAACAGGTATCTATCCATTACTTTACCTTCTGTATTTACAGACTGTGGGTCATTATGTGTCGATTTTTCTTAGTGCTGATGCTCTTCTACATATATAGATAGCTATGCCTATATTTTATTTCTTTGCTTTGCAGGTTGAAAATGAGGATGCAGCTAGCTCACCTGAGATGTCGGCTGGTGAGGACAGTCATGATGAAGAATATACAGTAACTTTCAGTACAAACCCTCACTTTCCAAATCAGAGGGAATTGGACGACTTAATTAGAGATTTGGGTCTGACGAAATCAGGGTCTGAGCTTCTGACTTCCAGACTCAAAGAGTGGAATTTGCTTGGAGAAGACTGCAAGAGCACTGTATACCGAGAGCGGCATGAAGAGTTTGCAAGGTTCTACGATGTCAATGGCTCTCTCTGTTATTGCAGCGAGGTTAATGGTCTATTCACAGCTATTGGGTTAACACATATACCCTCAGAGTGGCGCCTGTTTATTGACAGTTCAACTCGGAGTTTAAAAGCTGTTCTACTCCACAATGGGAACAAATATCCATCTATACCAGTTGCACATTCTGTTCAAATGAAAGAGGACTATGAAAATGTCAAACAACTGCTCACTCAAATCAGGTATGAACAATATAACTGGGACGTGTGTGGTGATTTCAAAATGATTGGTTTCCTGTTAGGTTTATGTACAAGGAGGGTTTACTAAATATTCATGTTTTCTTTGCCTGTGGGATACCAGGGCTTCAACTGAGCACTATAAAACAGTTCAGTGGCCTCCACGTGAAGGACTGTAACCGGGAAAGTACAATGCACTCAGGGAACCTCTTGTGAAGCCTGACATAGTTCTGCTACCACCTCTCCATATTAAGTTGGGTCTAATTAAGCAGTTTGTAACTGCGTTAGATTTTGGAGGGGAAGTTTTCCAACAGATTCGGGTCATGTTCCCTAAACTCTCTGAGGCCAAAGTCAAGGCTGGCATCTTTGTAGGACCACAAGTCAAGGCGCTGTTGAATTCAAAGAACCTTGAAGCCAAGATGACTCCGATCGAAAAAGAGACTTGGTGTGCTTTCCGTGATGTGGTTCGTGGGTTTTTAGGCAACCATAAAGCACCAAACTATAAGGAGTTAGTGTCAAACTTGATTAAGTGCTATGGCAAAATGGGGTGCCGCATGTCTTTAAAATTACACTATCTGCATTCACATCTAGACTTTTTTCGTGATAACCTGGGTGATGTGAGTGAAGAACATGGCGAAAGATTCCATCAAGATATTCAAACGATGCTTCCATGATGGGAGACTACGTATGGTCGCTGATCAGAAAAGATAAGAATGTTCATACGCGGAAGTCGCGTTCTTCAATGCATTTTTAAGGAACGCACACTGCATAATGAGGCTTGCTTTTCTCTTATCTGTTCTCCTCATGATATATATTATATCCTTTGCACCATTTTGGGTTTGTCAAACAATTTTGGCTCAATAAACATTAATTTCTAATTGTGTTTTTATTTTCAGAAAATATTTATGTTAGCCTTCTTTATATACTTTGCCATATGAAAAATGTGATAACCTATATTTTTGAAATGGTTGATGATAGAGCAAAACCAATGTCATTCTTGGAATCAGCGCCCCGAAATCATTAAGAAACGACAGAAAAATCACAATAAATAAAAAATTTCCAAATTTTGTTACCTAGTGTAATTAATTCTACTAATAACATTTTCCTCTGTCGTCCCAAATAAAAATATTTGTGAAAAATGTTTCGTACATGTTAATTAAAATTTAAAAATTGTAGCAGACTGGAAAGTTCTAGAAAGTTTGTGGCGGTATGATAGGTCCACGCGCATACGCTATAAACGTGCTGAATTTTCAAGAAGGCGTCCGTCCACTAGAGCAGTGGTTCCCAACCGGTTTTGGCTTATGGCCCCCTTAGGAACCTTATTTTTTCCTGTGGCCCCCATAAGCATTATTTTCAGTAGGTAATATGCAGATTAACTCTATTTTACAAAAACAAATATATATAAAGGATATTAAAACAACTATTTGTATTCAGGTACAATATTATTTGTCACATAGGACTATAAACATAACAAAAACTAAACAGTGGCTAACAAAAATTTGCAGTTATTTACTTATATTATGTATTAATTATAAAAAAAATATAATCAAAAGAAATACTGTACTTATAGCAATCTATTATAAATTAAAAAAACTTGTAAAATTACTACAACTTCGCAATATTAGGGTAAACAAATAAGAGCTACTTACACACTACAGCGACGATCCACGTGGTAAACAGACTGTAAGGATTTCAACCTGAAGTATTTTATCAAGTCAACAACGCTGCCAGGCGCATAACGATCAAGCGCACAATGGAGTGCGCCGCACAATAAGCCTGTAAGATGCAAAATATTTGTTTACAGATAAATTCAAATTCTATTATAAAATATCTAAAAAAAGGAAATATATGTATTAATAATTTTTTAAAATGTAATTCAACTACATAAATTAAAATTATCTATTGGCCTAACTATAATTTAGGCTTCAATAGGTTGAGTCCTGTGGCCCCTCTAAATCTTAACATTTTCCTGTGGCCCCCTTCAAATGTGCCATGGCCCCAAGGGGGCCATATGGCCCCCGGTTGGGAAACACTGCACTAGAGTAACTAGTACATATATATATATATATATATATATATATATATATATAAATATAAATAAAATGAACTGTGTTGCACGTTGGTTAGTGACCATCCAGTCTTCGAGTGGTGAGGTAGTGAGTGTGAAATTTCCGTGATTGATATTAGCGATTTCTGTATTGCTTTTTTAGGATTTAGTATTTGGATAAAGACATTCTAAGAAATTTATGAATTGCTTTTTTATGATTTAGTTTTTGGATAAAGACATTCTAATTTATTGTAAGAATAATTTATAAATTATGGATAATTAATTAATAATGTATAAATTTGTAATTAAAGTAGCCAAAACAACTAAAAATACTTCAGTTTCTACTCTTAGTTCTTCCTGTACAACTTCAGGTTCAGTCTCTACGCCTAGTTCTTCCTATGCAACTAGCATTACAAACGAAATTTCTAAAGTAAGTCAGAAAGTTGATAACACTCCTTCTGATCTTTCGAAACTAGGAGAAAGTATTATACAACACAGGCTGCCAGTTTATCCTAAAACATTGAAAATAGAAGCTTTCAAGTAGATTGGTTTCAAAAGTTTAAATGGCTAAAATATTCAAAAAGTATGGATGCGGCTTTTTGTTATGCCTGTCGACAGTTTCGTCCTTTTGGAACGAAAGAAAGCGCATTTACACTAACTGGGTTCAGGAGATGGAAAGTTCCTTTAAATAAGAAAAAAGGTTTTCCAAAACACGCATCATCAGAGCCGCTATGAGTATGTGGCATGAAAGAAAACAACGTCAAGAGATTGGATTAATGGTATCAACTATGGTGAATAGGTATATTTTGGAACGCCATAGGTACTATGTTAAGTCAATTGCAGAAGTTATTCAGCTTCTTGCTATTAATGAGCTAGCTTTCCGCGGGTACATATGATATTGAAGAACACGAGGAAAATAGCTTATTTCGTAGTCTTTTTGAATTCACACTGCAGAAAGATGGAAAACTTGCTGACTGTGCAGAGAGTGTACCAGTATGCGCAACATATATATCCCCTGAAACGCAAAATAACATAATACAAATTATGGCGGAAATGGTAACACAAAGTGTTGTAAATAATATTCATAAGGCTGATGTTTCTTGGTTTTCAATTCTAGTTGATCGGACACGCGATAAAAATAATAGGGAAAACATCGCTATTGGAGTTAGCTATGTGATAAGTGGGAAACCAAAAGAATCAATTTTGGCGATAAAACATTGTTTTGAATTTAATGCCGAGACATTTGTCAAATTGACATCAAAAGTTATTAATGATTCTGGTTTGGATAGTTCTAAATTCTTAGCCAGTGCTACGATGGAGCTTCTGTTATGAGTGGTAAGAAAGGTGGAGTACAAGCACTACTTCAAAAGACTCTAAATAGGAAAGTCCCATATGTACATTGCTGCAATCATAGATTACACCTGGTTACTGTGAAAGCTATAAATGACATCTCTGAGATTAAACAGTTTTTCGAACAATTTTCCATGCTGTATGTTTTTCTTAAAAAGGGAAGTATTTCCAGAATGTATGAAGGTCAGGCTCTTTCTCTGGAGTGGACATTTGGATGTGACAAAGGTTATTTTCAATAATTATAGAAAATTGTTGATACACTAGAAATGGTGAGAGAGAATAAACAACTCAATGGCGACAACATTGTAGAAGGCTCCGGTTTACTAACTGTTGTTAAAAGTAAGCAATTTCGTTTTTGTACAATATCTATGAACAAGATCCGAGGAATTATTCAACCTGCTGACAAATTACTTCAATGTCGTGAATCTAGCTTAAGAGATTCTTTAATGATTTTGGATTCTATTGTGGATACTATTAAAGCTTTAAGATGTAATAAAGTTTATGCAGAAGTTATAAATCAAATAAATGCTGAATTTGACGTTGAGGAAGAAGAAATTTACTCCACTAAAAGACAGAAGGAAAATTCATGAAAAGTTTAGAGATTACATCGTTACAGATAGCATAGGGGAGAGATCAGAAGTAGATCAAGAACTAAATGAACATTTTAAAGTGATATTCTACCAAACTATTGATATCGTTGTATGTGAAATGAAACGAAGATTTACTGATAATGATAAACTACTGATTTCTATCTCTAGTGCCGAAACTGAAATGGATTTAGATAAAATGAAATATCAAGAGTGTTTCAACATTAAAATGCCATCGCAAGAAGAAATATCTGTTGTTAGAAATTTTCTTAAAAACCAAGCAGAAAAGAAAGCAGACGTGGTGGTTTTCGATGAAATTTTTGAACAAAGGATTGCTTTTCAAGACACTTATATTTCATTGGCAGCTGCTAAAATATTTGGATGCAGCACTGCGACATGTGAATCCACTTTTTCAGTTTTAACCAGGATAAATCGTACCCAAAGACTGGCAATGTGTTACCAACGAATGGCAAATTTAATTCTACTGGCATTTGAGAAAGAACGTACGAAACAATCAGTACAGATATTCTTTTAAAGAAAATTTAGTGATCAGAAAAATAGAAAGTGCAACTGTTTTGAAGTAATGGTAATTTTTTTATTAGTGTATTGAAGTACTGTATTTTGTTTTTAAATTTGGAAGCAATGTTTCTGTTGTTTATTTTTCAATAACTATTAGATCGAATAAAAGAAAAATTATGCAATGCATTATACTATTTTATAATTATTATCAATTTGTATTTTGTATTGTATCAAAGTCATGTTTCGTTTGTTTTAAACTTCCTACATTCTAACACGTTGTTTACCAAGTAGTTTTAGAATTATAATTCAGTTTTGTAATTGTCTAATTTCTTGTCCAAAATATAAAATTTTAACTTAACATGTGTTTTATTTTTACAATAATTCCCTATATTATCGGTACTATTAGCCTCCCCTATATTACCAGTAGCTTCCGTGGAGATTACCATTAGCACGGCCCTGTATCACACACACTTCCTGGCATGCGCACCATACATATTCTACAACGTTCACGGGTATCGATTCACCATTGTATTTTCTCAAGTAAGAACTATGCACTATAAAATTTATTAACACTCTGGCGATCTATTTGAGAGAAACATGTGTTCATACTTGTCCTTTTTGTTTGGACAAACGATATACATCCCTAAACTCTACTAAAAATGCGCATAAACCTTTAGCTACAATTTCGCTGCGCACCTCATCATAATATACATGGATGGAGGGTAGAAATATTTTAAACTGTCCATAATCACAAGATTTACATTCTCCGCCGCAGTGTACGCGTACTCGGTGTGATGTAACATGGTATATCTCCTGTTACACCAATCATCGACAAGGTTCACAACCAAGATCCTTTGTTTCTCTTCTGCAAGCGTTGATTCTTTCACTTCACGATATATGTGCTCTTTAATACAGTTTAATCCTACAACATATTCCATTACATCATTTGAACCGCAAAACCCCGCAATGCTCTCACCAGAATATAGCGTATTTAGACATCTTGCTCCTCATTCTCACAATTTTTAATGTGCCCTTGAAAGCTTGGAAGGAGGGATGACTAGAAATTCTTTGAATGTTCACCACATCTGTAGATTTTATCGAGTACCACTTCAGGAATGTAGAGTATGCAATATCAGCGGTCGCGATCGTTATGTCCCTCCAACTGGATTAGTAGCAGGAGTCACGTGACACTCTTTTTATTAGTGCACACCATACAGTGGGCGGTGCTTAGACTTTTCCTGCACACACACACAAAGGAAAAATGAAACACAAACTGAAACATAACTATTTTAAAATACACGTAATAAATAGAAAAATAAATGAACTGAAAATATCGTCAACAAGTAATAGACTCTAAAACACACAATATCACTTATATAACAAATATTCATGCCCCACGGTATCCAAAGGAACAGTGTCGTAGGTGCCCGGCACGTGGTATCGTTTCCTGTAGGTGTTACGACACATCTTCGTACCCCTAAGCTCCTTCACGACCCCCAACTTCTGTGCCCGGAAGTTATGAGTTCCTACAGACAGATGGAGTGGTTGGTCACCTTCATTTCCATCATCTAAGCTCACTAGCTCTTTGAGCGAATCAAAGTTAACGATCTGACAGTTTGCATGGTTAAGAGTGATGCCTTTAGCCTTCACGATGTATTTGTGCTCCTCCCACACCCTCACACGTACACCGTAAGTTTCTGGTTCTGTTGAGACAAAAGAATCGGCGTAGGCGCTGCCTCCATACTCATCCTTGAGCTCGTCAGTCAACTCTCCGAGGAATTCACCAATATGAGGCATATATTCACCTTCTCTCTCAGTAAATATCCCGCTCTCTGTATCAGCGTACAGAACCCATCACCCGAGAGAATGCAACAGATGCCATAACTTGATACGTGCGTAAGCTTTTGTGAAACTGGCTACAGGTATGTTTGTGACACGTGATGTATCTGTAGCCAACTCGGTTCTGTTGTACCTTATTATGTACGTATTACCCACATTCACGATTTCCATAACTTCCTTGTCGACGGCGTTTGTATAATCCCAAACCTCACTATAACTTTGAGGTAGATGGACGTTGCCATTCTCTGTATTCTGTGCAAATTTCCACCAAGGACTATTTAGACACAATTTTGCACTAAAGCGCTTGCCAGGGTTTCATACAATTTGGCCCCGTTCAAGCTGTATCCTTTCACGATCACGATCGTTGTACTCGTATATACGCCGATTTTTAATTTTCAGGCTGAAACTCCTCGAGGGTACCCTGATGCTTCTACCTTATCCTTCAAAAAAGTATTTTTATACAGTGTGAAAAGGTTGGGGAGCTTCTGAAACCTCCACCCCTCATATATCTTCAGTATTCTGTACCCGTGACGAATGGCTCGGGACAGCTGAGGACTTGTATAAACGCCTCTGATCTTCCTCTGGTTGAGTGTATAATTACAGTCCCCATTGTTCTCCTCTGCACTCTTCACACAGAGGGAACATGAGTTTGTGGTCGATAACAACGGGTAAAATTGGCATCCATAAGTCGCGACGGGGGAGCACATCTACGAAAGAAAGACTAAAGTAGTTTTCGTTCAAATTAGCTGAGAATTCTTCGATGGTTGGCAAGGCAGGACCCACGATTTTTTCAGGTGCGACTACGGGATACGGATTGTTCTTCATCACGTAAGGATATAATGAGCAGAAATCGTAGTAATGAATCTTCATCCCCTGTGCTGGAAAAAAATATTTGTTTGAAGGGGTTTGTGGGGGTTCAGCATCATTGTATGTTTGATAGCCCTTATTTCTTCGCGCTATTGCTCATCGGCCTCCATTCAACCATCATATTCGTGTTCCCACAAAACCTTGTGAGTGAACTGGGAGCTTATAAGCTGGTCGCGGGTACTGATCCAGGCGAGACTATCGGCAGGAGGTGTCCCATGGACAGCCCCTGTAACTCCACAGTCAGGACGTGACATCCATGCCACCAACAACCGTTAAAGGAGTACACTGACTTCTCACCAGTGGTGGGGTTCTCACTTAGACCATCCACCCAGAAAACACGGCCATTGATCTTGATTGCCACTTCCTCCGTGTTGCGAGCATGCTTTATATATACATATCTGTCTGCTGCTGTATGCGTGTGAGCCAGTAAATAGCCTTATACCCATAACTGCACGGAACGTTTCGGGGAATGACGGCAAGTGTGTCTTTAGGCATGAAGTTATTCTTGAATACCAAAACACCACAATGATGCGATCGTAATTGCGGCTTGTAGTGGGTCACAGTTCAAACGTATTACGTCCTTCTAAAGGCTTGGAAGCATACTCTAAGTACGCGTATGTCATTCACACAATAACGTTGTAGTTAACCTGTTGTAGTAGCGCTCAAAGTCTTCACGATCGCTTGCACTCATGCTGTCATAGTTAAAGTAATGTTTAGGGGGACCTACATAGTTTAAAGTGTCGTTAATGAGGAATTTGTAAGGGAAATACCCTTTTGAAACCTCAGCGTCTACGCCCATCACCTGGGTAGCTTAGCTAATTTACAAGACGTGAATAACAGTGTGTCTTTAAACTGAACATTCCCTCTTATCTGCATCTGTATAAGCTTCTTTCCTCTTTCAAGCTCACCCGGGAATATCTCTGAGGACTCGTGCTCAAGCAGGTTCTTAGTCAAATTTTGCCGCGTTATGGGCAAGAATATGCAGTCATTTTTTTTAAACTGGTCCGCTAGCTTGACAATATAATCGACAAAGAGTTTCACGGGAAATCTCTTGCAGACACCTTGAAAATGTTTGTTCGCTTACCACATCTGCGACATTCATCACGCTCAACATTCATACATTCGCCACAAATGGTCTGGCTTACAAATAAATGCGGGAGAACCTCTTTTGTTTCGTGGTCCGTGTAGGTCTCTATTTCGTAGTATTGTTGAAAAAAGTGGTTAGAAATAACCGCATATATTTCCAAAGAAAATATAAACAAAATAAATAAAAATAAAAACCCTCGTTTCTAACCAACTAGTGAAGTTGGGTTTCCCTAATTAACCAAAAGAAGGAAAAAAAAAGTTTCTGGGACAAAGAAAAACGGAGCTTTGCCCAGTCTTGAAAATTTTTGACCGCATGAAGCGGGCCCTTTTTTCTCAAAAAAATTAAAATGCTCGTGGTTACCCAAACCGGGAAACTGAGTCAACCTTCAAACCTAACAACCTTTAATTAAATCGTATCCTTAATTAATAACCACTGCAATTAATCAAAACCCATGTTTAACTAAATAGAGGCCTATCAGAACTAGGTGCAAGTAAGTTAAAGAAAATAACTAAGGTAAGAGAAAAACTAGGTACCTAGACGAAACTCGAACCGGGCTACAACGGCCCTAACTCAATAATTAAATGGCTGTTATAGCCCCTATTAAAACCTAAAGGCAATATAGCCCTAACTTAACTTAAATAAAACCTTCTAAACCTTAAACCTTTAAAACCAAAAACTTAAGGGCAATCCAGCCCTAGCCTAACTTAACCTGCAAAACCTAGGTCTGGGAAATAGCCCCTACAAATAAATAACCTAGCAGTGTGTTAAACAATAACCTAAAACTTAACAACGAAAATTAAAAAACCTGGAAACTAAATGAAACTTATGAATCAGTTAGAAACTGAAAGGGTAACGTTCAACTGGCAACTTCATTTTTGGTAAGTCTAAATTAATTTTGATGAATTTAGCTTCACCATAGTTAGTAATCTGGCTGCTGACCAAATTTAACCTGAAAACCACTGCAACCTACAGTGAAAAAGTCTGTAGCTGTGTTGACAGTGTCTAAATAGGCCATTATTATTTCTATAATTACCGAGTCTATTTAAAGTAAACTTAACCTTAATACTACACCTAAATAAAAATAATATCTCTCAAGCTAAAATAATAAATTTTTCAATATGGCGCCCCCGGGTGGGCAGTCGAGAAGTTAGTTACCCTTTTTTGTTTTAATTCTGATACAATAGTTTTAAATCCAGTGAATTAAATTTTTTACATAATCTGAAAATTTAAATATAAATATCATTTATAATAAACCTAAAAATGGCTAATCAAACTGAAGCCACTCGTGGAAAAAGTATGGAGACCTGGTTGGGAAGTGATGTGGAAGCACTTGAAACTAGTAAACTGGTAAAAAGGAGGGGAGCAATCAGAACCTCAGCTACTAAACTTTTAGCTACAATCAAAGAGAGATGGGATGATTGGACTGAGGAACAAAAAAATTCACATGCTCGGCTTTTGTCCTCACAACTGGACAAGTTACAAAATTTAGACGAGGAAATCCTTAGAATGTATGTTTGTTCCGAAGGCTTCTCAGAGGATAAACAAGAAGAACTAGATGAAAAAAATAGTTATTACCACTTTGAAATAGATCAAATGATACAAGCATTAACAACTAAAAAAGAAAATAATGCCGAAGCCAAACCTAAACTAAGAATAAGTACTAAAATTCCTGAGCTTCAAATATTACCATTTGATGGAAATCCCTCTAAATTTCAAAACTTTAAGACCTCATTCAGAAACATTTATGATAACATAGGTCTTTCCGAAGAAGAGAAATTTGCCTACCTAAAACAACATTTGAGTGGAAACCCTGCCATTCAAATAAACTGCATGCAAGAAAGTAAAACATCTTATGAAGAAGCATGGCAGCAGTTGGAGGGCTGTTATGCAACACCAGGCCAAATTAAATTCTCCATAATAAAATCCCTTTTAACTAAATCCATAATAACCAAAAATTTTAAATCACTTCATGACTTTCAAGCAGATATGCACTCTACCATAAATTTAATGCAAACTCAAAAATTAGAATTAGAAGATATACTCTTGTATGTATATTATAATAAACTAACTCAAGAAACTCAGGAATTTTTAAGAACTTGTGGGTTTAAACTCTATGACCCCTTTAATAATTTTAAAGAAGCAATTGCTGAAGCTACCAAAACCTTAGCTAATGTTAATTTTGATCTGGAACAAAGTGAGTTAACTACCTTGATACCTAAACAAAAAAGAAACTTCTCTCCAGAACCAGCCAGAAAACCATGGTATTCTGGCCAAACTACAGCTGCTCTGGCGGTTTCTACCCAAAGACAATCCTCAAGAAGAGCTCAATATACTGACCAGAGAGAACCTTACTGCAAATTGTGTAAGAAAAACTCTCACAGAATCTCAAAATGTGATTCTTTCCCTGAAAGTTGGGATAAACTGAAAAAACTTGCTAAATTAAATTATTGTACTAAATGTACCTCATCTAAACACCAAGCCAAAGAATGCCCCATTTCTTTACAACCCTGTTCATTTTGTAGGTTTTCTAACCATTTATCCTTCCTTTGTACCAAACAAAAAGGAAAACCAGAGGAAGATAAGAAAACCAAAACCAGTACGGAAGTAGCTACCCAAAAAGAAAACTCCAAACAAGGGAAACAAGTTACTAACTTATTAAGTTTAAAAAACACTGATCAAGAAGTAGCATTAATCCCTTCCATGCAAATGAGAATAAGAAACTCAGAAAAATCAATTAAATGCAGAGCACTTTTGGATAATTGTAGTCAAGCCAGCTACATTACCAAGGAACTCGTGAAAAAATTAAATCTTCCAACTAAACACTACGAGGAATCCATAACCATAACAGGATTTATAGCCGACAAGAAACAACCAAATTATGAAGTAGCTATAATTAAATTGGAGGATTCTAGAAACCCTGGAAACTACCAAGAAATAGAAGCTATCATAATTGATGATATTAATATTAAATATGAAGTTCCAGGATTACTGAAACTTCAAACTTATTTAAAATCATTAAATTATCAGCTTGCAGATCACTTTGAAGCTGATGAAGTGGCTGACTTCATGTTAATTTTTGGGGCTGCAACCCACAAACTTTTTGCCCTCAGCAGTCATCAGATTCATACTGCCTCTTGTTATAAATCTCCCTATGGAATACTTTTATTGGGTTTCCCTTCAGATTACTACCCTGAAAAAGAAAAAGAACCAATAAGAGATCAGATCAGCTTCTGTATTACCAACCCGCTACCTACTAGTACAACTTCTAATGAAGATCTAAAAAAAATTGAACACCAGATTGCACAATTTAGCAAACTAGAAAACTTGGGTATTTCTGGGGATGAACCACTTTCAAACAAAGAAAAAGATCTGATTGCAAACTTTGAAAAGGAAGTTAAAATAGAAGATGAAAGATTGTCTGTTAAGGTACCATGGAATGACCAAAAAGATAAAATTTCACCAAACTTTAACTATGCTATTAGCAGGTTAAAGTCCACTTGCAAAAAATTAAAAAAAGATAACTTAATGCAACCTTATTCAGACATCCTTGAACAACAATTCCAGGAAGGAATAATAGAAGAAGTACCTCTAACAGAACACTTAAGACAAGCAGGAAATTTTTTACCTCACTTTCCCGTAGTTCGCCCTGGGGTACAAACAACTAAAGTTAGGATTGTAGTAGATCCCTCGGGTAAAAGCAAACCAGAAGAAATAACCGTAAATGATGCTACTGAGGACTGCCCTTCACTCCTACCTCACTTAGCAAAATTGTGCATTAAATTAAGGCATGGTAAATATTTGATGATTGGGGACATTCAAAAAGCATATTTACAACTTAAATATCAAACAGAATTTGACTGCAATGCCCACAAAATTCTGTGGGTAAAGAATACCCAATTGGCTCCAAATGACAACAACCTGATCTGCTATAAATATAGAAGAGTTACCTTTGGCAACAAAAGCAGTCCATTTTTACTACAACAATCTCTACAACACATATTTAATGAACAACAAAACCAAGTGGCAGACTACCTAGCTAACCGCTTTTACATGGACAATGCTTTAATTAATGCCAACAATCTCTCAGAACTCAAAGACCTTTACAATTATAGTGTAAACACTTTAATTGAATATAATTTGAAGCTATATGAATGGGCCTCTAATCACTCAGAACTTCAAGGACTATTTGAAAAACATGACATAGCCTCCTCCGAAGATAAAGAAAATGTAAAACTATTAGGATATGGTTGGAACACAAGTGCTGATACACTCCATCTAAAAACGGTAAACTTGAACTCAGAAGCCAAAACTAAAAGAGAAATACTAAGTTCTGTGCAATCATTGTTTGATCCAATTGGATTTGTTGCACCCTTAGTGTTTAAATTAAAACTCTTCATGCAGAAAGTAACAGCTACCAAAAAAAATTGGGATGAATATCTAGAACTGGAAATGCTGCGTGAATGGAAAAAACTTTGTAAAGAAATAAACAAAGTGGAATTTCTGAATTTTCCTAGACAAGCTTTTGAAAATCCCAAACCTCTCATGGAAAATCTTCAACTCCACATCTTTTGTGATGCCAGCCAAGAAGGTTATGCAGTAAGTTGCTATCTAGTTGGAAATGGAAAATCCGAACTAATTTACGCTAAATCAAGAGTCAACCCCAACAAAAAATTGGACCATTTGTAACTTGGAATTAATGGCAATCTGCCTAGGAACCAAAGTCCTAGAATACCTTAAAGAAACCTACCTAGAAGAAAACTCAGAAAACCAAAAGTTCTTCAAAACAATAATTTGGACAGACTCACAAGTGGCTTTAAATTGGACTGCTCAAAAATCTCTAAAATGAAATCAATCTTTGTAAAAAACAGAGTGAAAGACATTCAGGAAGCAACAAGAAACTTAAACCATCACCTGGAATTCAGACATGTAGCAGGAGAAGACAACCCAGCAGACCTACTCACCAGACCAATATCTTTCAAGAAATTTCAAAAACTTCTTCACTTTTACCAACATGGTCCCACATTTTTGAGAAATGAAATTGAATGGCCAACCAACTTAATTTTTAACCCCCACCAAGAAACCTTACAGACAACAATAAATGTGTGTCAAACAACTTGTAAAGAAATAAATGAAAAAACTCCCTTGTTAAATATGGAAAGATTCTCTAACAGGAAAAAACTGGTCAGAATCACTGCCTATGTTCTACGGTTCATAGAAAACTTAAAGTACTTCCGCACTCACAAATATAACCCCAAATGTAACCTGACAATGGAAGAACAAATTGCTGTCTTGGAGAAAAATCATACAGCTTACAAAACTAAGGCCACAAATTACTGGCTAAAATTAGTCCAGCAACAACATTTCTCAAAAGAAAAAGAAATAATCCACAAACTAAATAAAGGAGAAAAAGTTGAGGACCTAACAAAGCTGCAAAAGAATCTAAAACTCTTCATTGACAAAGAAGGGTTAGTCAGAACAATGGGGAGATATAAATATGCAACTAACCTTAACTATTCTGCTAGGTATCCTGTACTACTGCCTGAAAATTCTCATTTAACAACGTTAATTGTAACTGAATGTCATGCAAAAGCCAGTCATGCAACCTTAGCTACCACATGCAATTTCCTCAGACAGGAATTCTGGATCCCCAAAATAAGGCAAGTAGTTAAAAAGGTTCTGAAACAATGTCTGTTTTGCCAAAAATACTTTGCCATGGCTTATGAAGTGCCTACTACTGGACCCTTAGTAACGGAACGTTTAAGCTATGAAAAACCCTTTGAAAAAACTGCCCTTGACTATGTTGGTCCAATTTCTGTCCAGGATGAGAATAACCAATTCATGAAAGTCTACTTATTATTGTTCACTTGCTGCGCCACCAGATTCACCAGCCTTCACATCTGCACTGACCTTTCTGCTAAAACCTTTTTAAGAGAACTCTACCATTTGTCCTTAAACTACTCCCTTTCAAAGGTTTTGATTTCAGACAATCAATCCACCTTCAAAAGATCTGAAGATTACCTTAAACATTGGTTCCAAAATGTTCTTGTGTCTCAGTACCTCTCTGATCATGGTATCCAGTGGAAATTTACAGCAGCCTATTCACCCAGAACCTTAGGAATAGCTGAAAGAATGGTGGGTTTAGTCAAAAGAGCCCTCTATACCTCCCTAAAAGGAAGAAAAATCCCGTTAACTGAACTAAAACAATTGTTCTTGAAATAATGAACACAATTAATTCAAGACCACTCACTTATGTTAATTCAAATGAAGATCCTTCCTCTGATCTACTAACTCCTTTCAAGTTGCTTTTTGGGTATGACAATACCAAATTCAACTTTTTAACCACTAATGATACCCAAGAAGCTGTTAATGAAGACGATCAGGTGGATGCTGATTATATGACAACAACAGAGGACAAAGAAAGAAAGAAAATACTGGATTACTTTCATAAGGGAGCTAAACAATCTCAAGAAATCAAGAAAAGATGGCGATACGAATATTTGAGTAGTTTGAGGGAAAAAGAATACCAACAACACAAACAACCAGTAAGTAAAGAACCTAAAGTAGGAGAACTATGTCTCTTAGATGAAAATTCTATGAATCCCAAATACTTCTGGAAGATTGCTGTAATTGAAACATTACACCCAGATGAAGATGGCATAATCAGGCATGTAACTGTAAAAACCCCCAATGGTCATCTCTCCAGAAGACATATATCGGTTATACCCACTGGAAATAACTGATAAGCCGAATATTGACCTGGAAGAACTGGAAAATTCTTCCACAGAAACAGGAACTGTAGATTCTCCTGACACTACTACTGCCGCTACTCAACCCCGACCACAAAGACAAGCTGCAGTTAGATTTCGGGAAGAACTGCAAAGGAAAATACAGAGTGGATCTTTGTGAAGACCACAAATAGAAAATTGTAAATAATTGTAAATAGCTATAACTTAGGACCAACGTTCTACAGAAAAGACGCTTTCATCTTCATATTTCACCTAAAAGGAACTTTTCTGAAGAGCATGTCATTTTCATTCAAAAAAAAATAAAATAAAATTTCCCAAGAATACAATTCTGGGTAAATTTTTCCCCTTGGGGGGAATGTTGAAAAAAGTGGTTAGAAATAACCGCATATATTTCCAAAGAAAATATAAACAAAATAAATAAAAATAAAAACCCTCGTTTCTAACCAACTAGTGAAGTTGGGTTTCCCTAATTAACCAAAAGAAGGAAAAAAAAAAGTTTCTGGGACAAAGAAAAACGGAGCTTTGTCCAGTCTTGAAAATTTTTGACCGCATGAAGCGGGCCCCTTTTTTCTCAAAAAAATTAAAATGTTCGTGGTTACCCAAACCGGGAAACTGAGTCAACCTTCAAACCTAACAACCTTTAATTAAATCGTATCCTTAATTAATAACCACTGCAATTAATCAAAACCCATGTTTAACTAAATAGAGGCCTATCAGAACTAGGTGCAAGTAAGTTAAAGAAAATAACTAAGGTAAGAGAAAAACTAGGTACCTAGACGAAACTCGAACCGGGCTACAACGGCCCTAACTCAATAATTAAATGGCTGTTATAGCTCCTATTAAAACCTAAAGGCAATATAGCCCTAACTTAACTTAAATAAAACCTTCTAAACCTTAAACCTTTAAAACCAAAAAACTTAAGGGCAATCCAGCCCTAGCCTAACTTAACCTGCAAAACCTAGGTCTGGGAAATAGCCCCTACAAATAAATAACCTAGCAGTGTGTTAAACAATAACCTAAAACTTAACAACGAAAATTAAAAAAACCTGGAAACTAAATGAAACTTATGAATCAGTTAGAAACTGAAAGGGTAACGTTCAACTGGCAACTTCATTTTTGGTAAGTCTAAATTAATTTTGATGAATTTAGCTTCACCATAGTTAGTAATCTGGCTGCTGACCAAATTTAACCTGAAAACCACTGCAACCTACAGTGAAAAAGTCTGTAGCTGTGTTGACAGTGTCTAAATAGGCCATTATTATTTCTATAATTACCGAGTCTATTTAAAGTAAACTTAACCTTAATACTACACCTAAATAAAAATAATATATCTCAAGCTAAATAATAAATTTTTCAATAAGTATATAGTTATACAAGGCTTAATTTTAGGTTTGGTTTCTTTCATATAACACCATCCACTTTATATTTTTCATGGCATGTAGAACAATGGATTTCATTACATTTATGTTCGAATTTCCCCAGTTATCCATTGTATGAAACATGCCACACTCGCAAACTCTCATTTTCCTACACGTCCCATTTGATTTATGGAATCCAAAACAGGTATTATTGAAAAATGTGCGTCTACATTCATTACAATCTCTCTTTTCTGCTTATCCACTTGACTTTCACATCTGGGACTTTTACACTGTTCGCAAACCATGTGGCATTCCTTATAATGTTTCAACAGGTCATTCGTAAACTCGAGACAACCATTACACAAATCGTGATGTCTTCCATATTTTCGGCTTTTATCACAACTCACGTAAAGAGCCCTTATGTCACGCGTGTACGGGCTACTGTCCGCTTGCGACTTTTATGACGAATGCACTTTGGACGATCCAAAGAAGGTGGTCCTTTTTGGTTAAGCTCGGCCTTAGCTGTAGAACATCCGAGTAACTAGGATTGAAAATACTCGTAGTTTTCAACCAAATTTTTCGAAGTGAATGGAAACACTTCAGTTCTCAATGGGAGTCTTCGTTCACTCAAATAATTTTTATTACACAAAGTATATACAGAACGAGGAAATGAAGGAGGGAAATGACTTTACAGCCTCTTACGATAACTACTGATGGTCAGAAATTTACAGGGGGGAGAGGCTCGACCTCTTGCAACAACATCTCAGGCAGAAATTGAAAGGGAGAAGGTTTGACCTCCTCGGGCAAGGGCTAAGGCAGGAATTATATTGTCTTAATCAAATGAAGATACAGGCAGGAATTTAAAGTGAGGAGGCTCGACCTCCTCGGGCAAGGGCTAAGGCAGGAATGATTTAACCTACAATACAAGAAATAAATAAGTCTAAATTTTGGGGGAGTGCAGTTGAATGTTAGGTTCCCACTAACTGGAGATCTAAAGAATTCTTGACGTTAAGCATAATTTAAGCATGCAACGAAATTTAGAAAGATAAAAAATTAACAAAAAATTAACAAAAGGTACTAATTTTGCAAAGTATACATTTTTGGATGGCGACATAATGTCGGGGTGCTGACATGCACCGAGTACATTAAGTACATTAATTACATCATATTAAATTATTAGAGTTAATTACAATTTTAGCAAATTGTTAATTGACATATCTGATACTGAAGTAATCTAAATAGGAGATACAATTTACATAATGAAGGAGAGTTATCCGTTGTTCTATAATTTAAAGGGGATTAACAACAATGATATATATTTATAGCTGTTAACAATGATTACGCCAAATTATGTCAAATATTATAAGAAAATGGTTGGTTATTACAGTATAGTTTGAAAGCCTAAATACCCAGCGATGAGAAAAGCGGAGGAAAGATACAAATGTACTTCCTATTGAAAGTACACGGACATTTCTGATAACATAGCACATAAGTAATATAGAATTTGAATGACAGGTAGAAAGAATAAGTACAAGTAATAAGAACGTGGATAACTATGTGACGTAAGCAGATAACGAACCAATGACCTGGCATGGAAACAATACAGTATATGATAATAATATAACATAATATCTTAGTTATAAATTTGTAGCAGAAGCAAGAGAGTTTTTTGTTTGAAGACATTCCAATATAAGATGTTTAGTTAGTGCGCTGACATAAACAACTAGGCTGACTATTATTCTAGGATTTAATTAGGTAGTCAGGGACGTACTGGGGAAAGATGGACTAGGCGTATAACACATAAAGTACAGAGGCATTAGGGCATGGTTCAGATTAATCACTTAATCAGTTAATAATTGTTTCGAATTTAATCATTAATTAATCAAAAAAATATTTTTTAGAAAATGATGGGAAATGATTAATTTTCCTCATAATTTCAGCATCATTTTACCTTAAATTTTACAATGTATCATTTGAATTTGGCACCTTTTTGCATGTATAAACTGTCTAATCCGTCCATGCCTGATTTCTTGAACTAAAGCAAACTAAATGTTTGAGCAAAATGTTTTATTCAGTCTTATCTCACGCAACAGAAACAATAAAGCTCTTTCTTACTCTTTTCAGAAGTATTTAATGTTTAATCATTTTAATCAGTTAATCAGTGATTAATTAGAAAATTTCATCATTCATCACTTTTTCCAAAGAATGATTAATTAACTATGACTTGATAGGCACATATAACACATAATAATGTTTTGAATTAGGAGCAAGCAAGAGAGAAGGTTTCGGAGTCAGAAGCTCGCTTTTGGCGATGTCATCGGAATTCGAACACTTGTGTCAACATTAACGAGTATCTTGCGAGAAGTTAAATAATTAAAAGAAACAGTAAAAATTATTAAATAAGTGACTGCATACACATGGACGTAATAACATGTAAGGGCATTTACGTTTAGATACGGACTGATAGGTTGATAGGGCATAGCTACAGTAGATGAATGAATAATTAATAAAATTAATAAAAGATAGCGGTCAAGAATGGACATGGACGTATGAATGAATATGATTGAAAATATTTTATACTGTATCACATTAGATATGAAATAATGTATACATAATAACTTATATAGTATTCATTCTAGGGAAGTTATCATACAAATGCGAGAGGATTATACGAGTACAATATACGTTAATTCATATTATACAATATACGTTAATTCATAATTAATACGCCATAGTTATTAATTCGTACGTACAGTATAAGTCATTATTGGGAGAAATGAGAGGAAACGAATTAGAGAGACACAGTAATGAAGGGTTTACATCCATGGTCAGTGGTGGATTATCAATGAGGCTATTGAGGCTGAAGCCTCAGGCTCCCATGCTTGAGGGGGCCCCCCAATCAACTGAGTTTCGATGATATAATTCGTTATTTCGCAAACTTCTTTGATTAAATATGACAGAGTACACAGACACACACTGGCAAACTCCCTGTTTTATTTTATGTTTTATAGGCCCTAAAGTAAAGTTTGTTTAATACTGTTTGGTTTTGGCAAACGGAAAAATACACTGTGTTAAGGTTCTTTCAAGTTTGTTTCTCAATTAGCCTGAGCAGCGTACATATAATTCGTGTAAATGTACTATGTACTGTACATGTACATGTATTGTTAATAAAAAGCTATAGAAAAGGGCCTCCATATTCTTCATTGCCCCGGGGCCCCGAGGTGTCTTAATCCGCCTCTGGCTATGGTACAAGAGTGAGTGAAACTATTAATTAAATATGTACACTTATACTAGTATATAGTAGATATTAAGGAATTGGGTGCATCTGAGGAAGAATTAAGTAAATGAGTAGAGAAGTACAAACAAGGGTTCAAATCATGCCACATTCAATGTACACGCATAATCTAATAAAATTTAGGGATGAGGGTTAGATGCAAGACAACAATAATTAATTATAATAAATTCTATAACAAATGGAAAATGGAGACATGGGTAATATTGTGTTTGAAATGTTAAACGATCTAAATCGTCGATTGTTTTGTTTGTACTTTAAGGGAATGAAATTAAGGGACATTCGCTTCTCAGAGCGAACTTCTAATAGCACAAACATGGATACGGCTCAACCATGGAAATGGTAGGTCGCATGGTTGCGGATGGGGAGATACGTTGTTCCCGACAAACTTAAAATAAGTAGAGGTTTTGTACGATCTCTCACATTACTCTTAAAAACATACACAGTCCTACGACGATCACCCAGTCCAAATACAACTATACGCACACCCATTTCCTGTCCTAACCTTCTCAACTCTTCAGGGCCCATATCACAGTCAAATTCAAGCCTGTAGTCTGTAGCCAGTTTACGTGCATACTGCACTATCGTCGGCATCCAAATTCTTTTGGCAACTGTATTTAGCACAGTAAACAAATGGGCCAACATTATTGCTATAAAGCCGCAACCGCCATCGAGATCACTGTGTCTTTTGTATATCTGGTAGCTGTTAAAATTATGAGTATAAGGCGTGACGTCGTGAGCTACAGCTCGGAAGACGTGGGCTATATCGATCGTGAAATTCTCCATGTTAAATTCTGTCCCACTCTGGGTGGCCTGAGCGATGCGTGATAAAATGTAGGCCGTATCCTCGGCCGCCACACGCTTGTATGGTATCACTACCCCAAAGTCGTCTCTATCTTCATCATTTACCCCGAAACCAAGAACCAGTCTTACTCTCGACATGCGTCCCCCACCGCTCTAAAGGGCAAACTCTACAACACGTTCAACTATACGCCGCAGTCCGTGTTCAACACCGTTGTTATACACTACTCGTGGATCGATCCTAACTGAGTAGCGGCTTCTAACCGGGGTGGTGGTGACGTTGTGAACCAGTTCGAATGTTATGCCGGAGTCTACATACCAAGTCGTACTCAACGAATACCAAGACGTTCTGCTTTTTCACAAAGGTGTTTACGATCTTAGCTGGATTAAGGGCGATAAGCATACGATTATTGTAATTGATGATCTCATGTTAGAAATTAATAAAATGTTCGCTAAAACATTTACAGTATTCTCCCACCATCTTACATAATCTGTTTTTCAAGAATAGATACATGCGCGATGTATCGCTAAATACCTAATATCTAGTCTTATTCAAACATCGTAGAGATGTGTCACAAATTGAGGTATTGGCAATCAAATGTTCCCCAACCAGCGTAAGGAGTTTTTAGAAGTTTATAAAGAAGCTACAAGTCAACTTTACGGATATTTGATTTGTGACCTTCACCCGCGAAACACGTTTAGGGTGCTTCTAAGAACGAAGCTATTTCCGAACGAGGCTGAAACGGTGTCTATCCCAGAATGACGAAGAGGTTAAAGAAATACAGTGAATTAATAAAAATCTATCAACGACTGCCGCGCACTCTCCAGCGACTGTTTGTTAAAAATATTGACCCAGACTTTTTAAAATGCATCTGTGAAATCTGCCTTAACGTTATAAAATGCAATGTACCAATGAAGGCCACTCAGAAATCTCGATTCCGTCGTCATAAGAACATAATACGTGCACTCGCTCGTAAAAAGCAAAGTGTGGGAAAGAAAAAGCGTATTATTGTGCAAAGAGGTGGATCGTTCCTCCCTATCTTGTTTTCAGTTTTGGCACCGTTATTGTCTAGTATAATATAATGAAGAAAGTGGTCGTGATTCCACACGAAATGTATGCTTCGTTACAAAATACAAAGAATCAGGAATCAGTTTTAGAGCCCAGTAAAAATAGACTTAAAAGAATGGAGACTGAATTGGTAAATCTACTAAACAGCGAAAAGCCCCCTGACGAGAAAAGAATTTTATATCAAGAAGCTCTACATAAATTTCTTCAAGAGCTCGAAGATTATAAGAAGCCAGCCGAGGTACTCATAGTTATCAGGCATAGCTCTATGATATTGAACGTAGCGGCACAGGGCATGTGGCCGAGACTAGAGACGATTAACCAAAAAGCAACGAAGTGAGCCCGCAACACCACGAGCATGTATTAAAAAGCAGTCTACCTCAAACATTGAGGAATAAAGTTATAAGTCTTTATAACCTATTGAGTGAGGACCCCATTATACAATGGTCCGATACTGACAAGGTTGTTGTTGAAAGAGCAAAGCTACATGGCTCAAATATTATTGATATCGTACATGATTTGTTGAGAAAGTGGGATAGGCCTTCACCAACAGGATGGGAACAGCAAATAAACATTCCAAAAACGCTGATAGGTAACCAAAACAGAATAAAAGACTTGGGGCAAGCAATACTTGCACCATAGTAGCGCACTCCTTCGCCCACGATGGTAAATTTCTGAAGAGGAAGAAGAGGCCACCCAGCAACGCCCAACCCTACCCGCGCGCCTCTAAAATACGCAAATGGCTAACATATTAAGAACAAGTTATTGTGACATTTCTAATCCAGCCTTCGACAAGGGAATTAATAGACTGTAGAGAGGCGTTTATAATAAAGGAATAGAGAAAAGGATGTTGAGAGGTTTTTGCGTGAGCAGGACACTTATACACTGTTATTTATTTATTTGTTGGGTTCAAAATCCCAGCTGAGCCGTGAACGGCCAAGTTCTAAAGGGCCAGTTCAACCTACAGCCCAAGTTAAGCTAAAATTAAAAACTTACGGACTTGAGGTCCTATTAGGTCCTACCTCAGGGTTGCTGACTCGATGTGGGCCTACCTTAGGCCTCAGTTGCATGAATTTAAGATAAAAACAAAAGGGGCACTATTTATGGTCTTCTTTCTCAACCTTGCAACAACAACACAACCTGGACTATTGCACGATGCAACAATCTTGATCTAAACAACCAAACTGAATTGCAAGAGAGCTCTCTATAAGACCACACCCTGTAAGTACGGCATTCCACGAACGAGTAGAAAGGACGCGCAGCGCCCCAAAATGATGCCACCAGAGTGCCCAAACAATGATGCCACAAGAGCCCAAAAATGCTAGCTCTAAATTAAGTGAATTTTTCACTAACTCTTACAATTATGAGATGGATATATATACACCTTAACTTAATATACAAGCAATGCTGCATCAATCAGCTTAGTCATCATATCGCCTTGGGACAACCATGGTTCTTCCTCTTCTAGATTTTCTAACACTCCCCACCGAAGAGGCATTGTTGTCATTACCTTCTGCAAGGTTAGCCAAGCCTTTTCCATGAGGCTGTAATTCAAATGTTTCATCTTGACTATCTGTGTTTTTGCTGATTTCTAAAGCATAGAGTTTTTGTATAGGTCTCTTTAACTTTCCTCCTGAAGTCTTTACCAGTGCAGACCTAACTAAATTGTCTTTGCCAACAAACAACTCTTCAATTATGCCAAGCTTCCAGCATTGCCTTGGTCTTTCATCCCCAATCATCACCACTTCTCCCACCTTGATACAATTTGCATTGGAGCCCTTTACCTTGCCTGATGGGTAATAATTGAGTTCTGGCAAGTATTCCATCGGCCACCTCTTCCATAACTGATCTTGTAGCTCTTCAAGGTACCTGAACCGTCTGGTTAACTCCTCCTTGAGTGCTCTGGATAGGCTGCAAGTTTTCTGGCACACTGGGGCTTGATGTTAATCGTTTACCACAAAGAAAATGATTTGGTGTCAATGGCTCTGCATCCTGCATACTGTTATAAACAAAAGTGATAGGCCTACTGTTCACCATTGCTTCTACTTCACATAAAACAGTGCAGAATTCTTCTTTGCTCAAATGAGCATTAGCTAAAAGTTTCTTTAATGGACACTTTACACTTCTCACTAGCCTTTCCCAAAATCCTCCCCACCATGGTGCTCTTTCAACAATAAACTCCCACTGTACCCTTGGTGTGAAAGGTAGGATTGGAATCCTTCCTCTTTTAGCAAGGACCAACTTCTCGGAGTTCCTTTGCAGCCCTTTTGAAGGTTTTTGCATTATCCGATATGATTTTATTTGGGAAACCCCTTCTGTTCACAAACCTTTTAAAGGCCAAAAGAAATACATCACTACTTAAGTTGCTTACCAACTCCAAATGGATTGCGCTGGTGGTAGCACATGTGAAAAGACATATATAACCTTTGTTAGACTCCCCTTGCTCATACACATAGACTGGACCTGCGAAGTCTACTCCCACTACATCAAATGGGGCAGTATAGACACACCGTTCTCTTGGAAGTGGAGCCACCTTTTCATAAGGCTTTGCACTCCAACGCTTGCAAACCACACATTTATGCAAGACCTTTTTTACTACTTGTCTAATTTTGGGAATCCAAAACTGTTGTCTGATCTCTATTATCACTTCTCTAACTCCAGCATGTAACAGCTTATGATGAGTATCCAGGATCAAAAGGTCCACAAAGTGCCCCCCAGAAGGTAGCAAAATTGGATGGCTTTTCTCCTTTGGAAGCCCAGAAAACTGTAGTCTACCTCCTACTCTCAATAAATCCTGATCCAAAAACACATCCAAACCCTTGAGAGCAGAATGTGTTGGTAGAAGCTGTAATGGATGGCTGGTGAGCAATTCCCTCTCTTCACCAAATTTTTCCTTCTGCACATATACCACCCAGTATTTCCTGGCTTGCTGAATCTCCTTACTGTTCAGAATTCCTTCCCTTCTTGTTTCTTCCTTAATATTCTTGGTAAATCTATATACCCATGCTGTCACTCTTAACAATCTTTTCAGACTGCTAATGTCCTCAAGCCTCAATATAGGGTCCTGCTGCATAACTTGACAACTGTTCACAGTGCATTTTCTCACCTCACTCACCCATGCTTCTTCAGCCTGGCATTCTCCTACAATAGGCCGATTAGAAGGCCAGTTTTCACGTCCAAGTTTTAGCCACTCTGGCCCATTCCACCACAAACTTGACTGTGCAAGATCTTTCACTGAAATTCCTCGTGTTGGTAAATCAGCGGGGTTTTGGGTGCCTGGACAATGCTTCCATTGCTTTGGATCTGTGTGCGCTTGAATTTCCTCCACCCTATTGGCAACAAATGGTTTCCATTTCCTTGCCTGACTTCTTAACCAGTGCCAAACTATAGTGGAGTCTGTCCAATAATAGCTTGGAATTTCATAGAGGGCCAAAGACTTTTGCACTGTAACTGCAAGCCGACTAGCAATAACTGCACCCATCAATTCCAACCTTGGAACAGAAAGCCTTTTCAAAGGTGCTACTCTGCTCTTTGCAGCAACCAACCTGCAACTTACTTCCTCTTGCAATGTGCCTCTAATATAAATACAAGTTGCATAGGCTTCCTCACTTGCATCACAAAAGATGTGCAGCTCCAAATTGTCTGGACTATTGTTCAACTCTCCAAAGTACCATCTTGGGATTTCAATGTCTCCAAGATGTGCCAATTCTTTGAACCAATGTTTCCACCTTACCACCATATGATCAGGTAACTCTTGGTCCCAACCAAGTCCAATTTCCCAGAGGCTCTGAAACCAATTTTTTTACTTTATCACAAATGGAGCCAGGAATCCAAGAGGATCAAAGACCTTTGAAGCCAAACTAAGAGCTGTACGTTTTGTCCACCTTGTCTCATTCTCAGCCAGCTCTACTAAAGATTTCCCATTGAAGGTAAACAAATCATCTCCTTGCTGCCAAACAATGCCTAGCACTTTTGCGTCTATTGCCCACAACTCCTTAATACCAGAATCCTCAATACTTTCTGCTGCATCAGGTACTACACAGGACTGACTCATAAACTCCTGTAATTGAGAATGATTGGTCTGCCATTTTCTAAGCTCCATGCCAGCCTCCCTCATTATAGCTCTAGCCTCCATGAATATCTGTTTAGCCATCTCTGTATTATCCACGGAACACAGCAAATCATCAACATAAAAATTTTTCCTTATGTGTTCAATAGTGTTAGGATAGACTTCAGAATATTTCTTAAAATGGTACTGCATAGTAGCTGCCAACAGAAATGGACTAGAGCTGAGGCCAAACAACACGGATTTCATTCTATATGCTTGACCCTTAGGTTCATTTTCCAACAAGTCTTTCGTATCCACCCACAGATACCTTACTGCATCTCTGTCCTCTGGTTTTAACTTTATCCGCAAAAAGGCTTGCTTCACATCTGCAGTCAATGCTACTCTACCGAACCTGAATCTCAGTAACAAGGAAAATAAATCTGCATTTAAATTTGGCCCAGCATCCAAACAGTCATTTAAGGACACACCACCACCTTTGTCCTTGGCTGAGCCATCAAAAACTACCCTCAGTTTGGTGGTAGTTTTGTCTCGCCGTACCACTGCATGGTATGGCAGATAATGTGCCTCCTGGCTCACCAGCTCACCTTGCACCCTTTCAGCATAGCCCTCCCTTACATAGCTTAGGATGGCCTCATTGTATTCAATTAACAACTCCTCATTTTTCCTTAGCCTGTACAATGAAGTCTCCAACCTCGGATTAGCTAGCTGAAGGTTTGAACCGGGTTTGCAAGAATCCTTCCACGGGAGGCCAACTTCATAGCAACCATCTCTAAACCGAATCCCTTTTTCAAATTGCTCTAAAACATCATTGTTCACTGTACTTGCCTGTTTGTCCTTTATGCCAATGGATTCAAGTTCCCAAAACGCCTTCAAATGCCTTTCCAAACCATGGCTGTTCTCCTCAATCTTAACAAAAAGAGGCTTAACTTCAATTTCATTGCAATAGCTACCATGTAGCATCCAGCCTAGCTTACTTTCAATAGCTACTGGGCCTTGAGATGTGCGGACAATATTACCAGTGATGAAGTCCCAATAATAGTCAGCTCCAATCAAAAGACTAATATCTTCTGTTCTTTCAAACTTATTATTGCCCAAATTAATTCCTTTAACTTGCAATTCTTCGACACATGCCATATCTAAACAAGTAGTGACTGGAGCACAAAGTTCCTCAATCTCTACAGCTTGGACCTTGATAGTGGGACTTTGCGGTAACAACCCCTTAACCAGAACTTCTACCTTCTTAAATTTGGTTCGGATTTGAACGGAACCCCCAAACCCAGAAATTCTTAAATTTTCCCTCTTAAGTTCTTTAAACTTCAATTTTCTGGAAATTCTGGTCTTAATAAAGCTACACTGGCTACCACTATCAAATAACACTCTTACAGTAGCTTCTCCATCATTCCCAATTAATAAGGCTGCAGTTGTTTGCAATAATTCCCCTTTACTTTTACTCCCTTTCATAGCAGTGGCATGTGCCACTGATGTCTCTACTGCTGGGGTAGGCCTACTAGGAGTGTTTTCACACAATAATGGCTGATGCCTGCCATGACATTTTTTGCAAAAAATTTTAAACTTACAAAACCTTGCTCTGTGACCCTTCAAAAAACATTTAAAACATGCGGTGGACTTAGTTACCCTGTCCTTTCTCTCCTCAAAAGGTAAAGCCTCAGCCACCTCACATTTATATTACTTGTGGTTGCCTTCGCAAAATATGCATTCCTTGATTCCCTTTAATTTATTCTCAGAGGATGCATGTAGAGCTGACACTGTACCTGGGCTATTCCTTTTTGTAGAAACTTTGGTGCTGTGCCTGCCTTTGTCCCCTTGTTTAACATCCCACTGTGCAAACTCAATTCCCTCTCGTCTTGCTAATTCTGTGCTTAAAAGACTTAACATCTGCTGAAGGGGGATGTACACATGTTCTGTAGAGTGTCCCCTACTTAATTCAAGCAAAATCGAGCTAGGCAATTTAGACTCCAGTATAGTAACCAACATTATACCATACCTTTCCATTCCTACACCCAAGTTGTCCAGGGACCTAGTTCTAACTTCAAATTCATCATATAACTGCCGTAACTCCTTGACACTATTAGGATTATTAACAGGAGGTATAGCTAAAAGTTCACGGAGGTGGCTTTTAATTAAGATCTCTGGCTTACCAAACCGTTTCTTTAATATATCCCAAGCCACATTATAATTAGCCTCTGTTAATGCTAATCCTGCTATTGTCTTTGCTGCCTCCCCTTCCAAGAGGGACTGCAAATAATTAAACTTCTCCACCGCACTTAACACTTGACTAGAATGAACTGCTGATTGAAAACTGTCTGCCCATCCTTGCCATTCCTGAATACTCCCAGAAAATGTTTTGAGTACAAGCCTCGGTAATTGAACTGCAGATCTGTTAACCTTAACTTCACAAACATCATTTGTTGAGTGTTGTGTTTCATTATTAGACCTGGTCTCTAACTGTAATGAGCTGCTAAACTCTTTTGCTCGGTGGCCTACTTTAATTATATCATCAATAATCTCTTCAAAGTAAATTGTGTTATTTTCTATTTCATCCTCTTTTATAAGAGCCTCAATTTTAACATTTACTTCACTTAGAGCAACCTTTTTAGTTTCTAATATGGAAAGCTGCGCAGTCACTAATCTTAAATCCTCTTGCTCTATGGCAGAATCTATAGTGGCAATGACCTTTGTAATTAGAGACCTTTGTAGGCGCTTCTCCTTTTTTCTCCTTTTTTTAAACTTGTTCAATTCAGATGCACTCATCTTCAATGCAAACAACAATTGGGCTCAATGCCAAATGAGCTGAATTGGCAGAAATACTTAACCAAACTGATCAAACGTAAATTTTGCTTTTTTCAAATAAACTGAATTGCTGGGTGGGGTACTAACCAACCACCAGTATGGAATACCAAATTTTCCACCCAAGTAACTGGCGCACCGAAGTCTGCAACCTTCGCCTACGAATAATAAACCAAAATTAACCAAACTGGTAAAAATGTAGGCCAAAAACAACGGCAGACAAGTGGCCAAGTTTCGCAATTGGGCGACCAAACTTTCTACCCTGGGACCTTAATTCAATAATAAACCAAAATTAACCAAACCGGTAAAAATGTAGGCCAAAAACAACGACAGACAAGTGGCCAAGTTTCGCAATTGGGCGACCAAACTTTCTACCCTGGGACCTTAATTCAATAATAAACCAAAATTAACCAAACCGGTAAAAATGTAGGCCAAAAACAACGACAGACGAGTGGCCAAGTTTCGCAATTGGGCGACCAAACTTTCTACCCTGGGACCTTAACTCAATAATGCTCAACCCGTCTAGGCCTAACTTGGGCTACAATTTGCACAATCAGAACTTTGCCCAGAAATAGTCACTGACTCAGTCTTGGGCTAGAATCCGGTTCTGAAGGACCATGTTATTTATTTATTTGTTGGGTTCAAAATCCCAGCTGAGCCGTGAACGGCCAAGTTCTAAAGGGCCAGTTCAACCTACAGCCCAAGTTAAGCTAAAATTAAAAACTTACGGACTTGAGGTCCTATTAGGTCCTACCTCAGGGTTGCTGACTCGATGTGGGCCTACCTTAGGCCTCAGTTGCATGAATTTAAGATAAAAACAAAAGGGGCACTATTTATGGTCTTCTTTCTCAACCTTGCAACAACAACACAACCTGGACTATTGCACGATGCAACAATCTTGTATCTAAACAACCAAACTGAATTGCAAGAGAGCTCTCTATAAGACCACACCCTGTAAGTACGGCATTCCACGAACGAGTAGAAAGGACGCGCAGCGCCCCAAAATGATGCCACCAGAGTGCCCAAACAATGATGCCACAAGAGCCCAAAAATGCTAGCTCTAAATTAAGTGAATTTTTCACTAACCTTACAATTATGAGATGGATATATATACACCTTAACTTAATATATACAAGCAATGCTGCATCAATCAGCTTAGTCATCATATCGCCTTGGGATAACAATGGTTCTTCCTCTTCTAGATTTTCTAACATACACTTCATAAACCGCTAAGAAGAAGGTTTAAAATTGCCAAGACAGTATTTGGCAGGCTGACTTAACTGACATGCAAAGGTATTCGATGTATAATGACGACTATCGATACATACTATTTATAATAGATGTATTCTCTAGATGCTTGTGGCTAATTCCACTGAAAAATAAATCGCCTGAAACAGTTGCTAAAGCTACAAAGACTATGATGTTAAAGGAGAATAGGATACCCGGATAGTTTTGCACAGATTTGTGGAAAGAATTTATAGGCCGAGCTTTTCAGAACATGTTGACGGAGCTTAATATTAGTTATTATGCATCCAATTCTATGCATAAGGCATTTTTAACTGAAAGAGTGCAGCGTACCATAAAGGAATGTATGCATCGTTATTTTACGTATAAAAACACGTACAGGTACATAGACATTCTAGAACAATTGGCTTCATCCTTCAACCGCTCACGCCATCGTATGATTGGTACATCCCCCAACGAGCTTTTAAAAAGAGGCCCGCATACAGAGATTGAGGCGAGAAAAGATAGTTGCAGAACGGAGTCACACACTGCGCGTTTTAAAATCAATGATTACACTGGGCAACACGTATTTTATTGAATGATATCTGACACTTGATTCTAGGTAATTTGGATGCGCTGAATACGAATTTCAACTCGGTTTGGCTCTATCAGGTCCTGATTCTTGTCGACAGCCTATGTGCCATTTTCCAGATTTTTCAAATTAGGACTAAAAAATTAAGTCATGTGTTAATTTTTTTTTTCAAGTTTCATGAATACAAGCAGTTCAAACTACAGTAAAATTACATTATAACGATAGAAATGACTTAAAATAAAAAAACAAACAGATATGAAGCTTTCACTGTGGCAAAAATTTTCTTTTGTAAGACTTTCTAGCGTATTTGCTTGTTGATGGCAGGTCTCTTTTCAAGCACCAGCAGTAATCAGCCATCATGTGGGAATCCCAGCGGCCTTGGTACCGTTCCTCCATAATTTTGATATCTTGGTGGAATTTCTCCCCTTGTTCGTCACTTACATCACCTAAATTACTTGGAAATTGGTCAAGATGGCTATTCAAAAAATGCATTTTTATGCTCATATTGCAACCTAACTCTTTGTAGTCCCTTAAAAGTTTTTTTACGATTTCTTCGTAGTTATCTGCCCTATAATTGCCTAAAAAGTTTTCTATCAAGTCCACGAATGAGAACCAGCCATTTTTTTCGCGTTCATTCATGACATTAGGAAAATTGCTGTCTTTAATCATTGTTCTTATTTGTGGACCGTCGAAAATTCCCGCCTTGATTTTTTCATAACTTAAACTTGGAAATTTTGAAGTTATGTATTTGAAACACTCGCCGTTCGTATCTAAAGCTTTTACATATTGTTTAATGAGGCCTAGTTTTATATGCAGAGGAGGAAATATGATTTTATCTCTGCTCACTAAAGGTGGATTAATTACGTTTTTTTCTCCGACAGTAAGTGATGTTCGTGCTGGCCAGATTTGTTTGAAATAATGTTCTTCCTTGGCTCTGCTGTCCCATAAGCAAAGGAAGCAGGGATATTTAGTATACCCTCCTTGTTGTCCTAGCAGAAAATTAACCATTTTTAAGTCAACACATATGATCCACTCGTGCTCCCTATATTTGATAAGATTTAAAACCTTTTCTATATGTTCATACTTTTCTTTTAATTTTGTTGAGTGCCCAATCGGTATCGAGCCGTATAGATTGCCATTATGCAACAACACACACTTAAGACTTCTTTTCGAACTGTCTAAAAACAAGCGCCAATCATTTGCATCGTAAGACTCAACCCCCATCTTCTTTAACAAACCAACTATGTCGCAGCAATATACTAAACTATCCTCTGTTCTAAAATATTTAACAAGTTCTTCTTCTTTTTTTCTGTAAAATGAAATGTATTTGTTTGAAGTAAGCAAGTTTTTCTCTTTAAGTCTTGAAGCTAAAATTTCCGCAGCCTTTTTTGGCAAATTTAGATCCCTTACAAGATCATTCAACTCGGCCTGGTTAAACTTTTGCGGATCGTTTTGCCTTTCAAATACGCTGGGGTCAAAATCGGTGTCTGACTCCTCAAAGTGCATAACAATATTTTCAGGAACATCTTCAACTAATTCTTGAGTTGGCAGACCCTTAAATTTTGGAATGGGGATCTCATTTGAATGTAGCACAGGTCGTATCGCGGTGTCGAAATTTGGGTACTCGATACAATGTTTATTTTTCTTAGTGAAGCCCGAAGTCTTGACAAAGCAAAGGTAGCAATCGGTCTCGTGGTTAGTAGGCTCTCGCCACACCTGATATGGAAAAAAAATTGTAAAGCGTTAACAAAAGCGACGAGAGACTTGTTTTTATGAATTTTATCAAAAGTTATCACCCAAACATTTAACATTTCTATGTGTTTCAACCTTATGCAATATTTGAGATTCTTATAAACATTTTCTGTAAATTTTTGTTTATGTACCTAAGTTACAATTACATTTAGGTAAGTTACAGTATACTAGTGATTAAATTACGTAGTTTTATGAAATCATAAACTTACCATCGGAACTCCAAAAGGTATTTTTTAATCCGAACCCTTCGTCCAATGTCGCAGTCTTTCAATGCATATAGTGCAGGCTTTATGTGGAGCCCACGATTTATCTTGGTCCCCCAGTTTTATGCCAAAATAAGCTAAGTAAGCTCTTTTTACGAAGTCAGTTATATTTGCTCGTTGATGTGGAAGTGTAAAATTTCCACATATATAACAGAAGGAATCAGGGTTGTTTTTGCATTTGAACTTTCTAGTGCTTGATGACATATTGCTTGATTGTTCTGCCAATTTGTAAAGGTATTTAAAGCCTTAATTCATATAAATTTAAGAAAATCTGAAATATAAACACAAAAATTAGTTTAAATAGGTACTTATTGAAATAGGTACTTACAATCTATGAAATTAAACTAGAAACACGGATGAGTAGGTACAATATAAATTACGTCTAATTAAATCAACTATATTAAATCACGATGACAAAATTACTCACTAAATCATATGCCAATTCAAAATTATGTTAATGCCCAAACTTAATTAACTAACTCGACTGACTGACTGACTGATTGAATTGACTGATTAACTCTGGAAACGAGTCGCTTTTATATATTTAGTTGTCCCTCTAGAATACTCTACAGAGAACAGGAACGCTCGAGAAAATTTTAGAATTCTATGATATTTTTAGCTTAATTTACTAATATTAAAATGGGTTAAAAATGACAAAATTAAAAATATTTTTAGGGTGTTACATATAAAAATATACATAATACAACAATACCATAACAATAGGTACAAATACCTAGATAAAAACCTAGTTGCATAATGTGTAACTGCAAAAAGACAGCGAGTATTGAGAAAAAACCTTTTTATGAATACGACGAAAGAGGAGGGGTGTTGAGCAAAATTAGGACCTGATAGAGCAAAACCGAGTAAAAATTCGTGCTCAGCGCACCCAAATTACCTAGAAGTAACTGTCAAATCTAATTCAATAGACAAAAATTTTAAATTTGTTTCCCAGTGTTATATAAGGCTGTCACAAGCGGGGAATAAATTCGCGAAAGGATTTGAGCAAGGGTGGAGTCAAGAGGTTTTCAAAGTTAGAGCAGTCAAGCCTAAAGAAAGCGGGGTCGTTATGTACAGTGTTGAGGATTTGAATGGTGAAAAAATTAGAGGTGGCCCTTATGGCGAGGAGTGGCAGAAAGTGGCGTTTACTTTAAGAAAAAGTGTTTAAAATTAGAAAAATTTTAGGAAGCAAAGGTACATGGAAGAGAAAGATGTATCTGGTGAAGTGGCTAAGGTATCCTAAAAGCATCAACTCCTATATAAAAGCTGAAGCAATAATGAAACTTAAATAGTATATAACATGTTGCCTAATCACTTTTATGTTACACTGCCCTCTTCAGCCTCTTTGGACTTGCATCCGGACAATACTCTGTCTAACTTTATAACAGAGCTCCACAGGCGCATCGAGTTGGGGCGTGAATCATACGAGGTCGGATTGTGTGAATTTCAATTGACCAGCAAACTTTTAAGTATTGAGAAGAAAGAAGTTGTTTTTAGGATTCTTAGAAGGCGCGATGAGTTTGAAAAATTAGGCGTAACTTTAGATGATACTTGCGTTCGGTGTGTAACGGGGACTCACAGTACTATACTACAGAAATAACGCTAGAACGCTAGGTCCGGCGCATTATGACACAACCGAAGATATTGGAAGTGCTTTGAACGATGGATTGGAAAGGTCAAACCTCACGTCTGATTTACTTTTTCAAGTTGTAAACAGACACACCGGCCCATACTTTGTTGTTAAAATCAAGGGCTGTAGAAATATTAAAGACAATGACTTGTTCAAAATTTTACCTGGGTGTACAATGTACATACTGCTTGGCCTTCCAAAGAGATATTTTTCATGAATTACCATATGACTTAGTTTATTTTACTAACTAAAATTGGAAAATTTGAACAATAGCGGCCCTTCCTCCCCTATGTGTTATGTTTACAGTGACATTGTGGGACATCAATTTGTTGGGGACAGTCAGGTACGCCTGTTACACATTGTGCACATTCCCAATCATAGAGGAAATAGTTTGAGCATTACATATGATAAGCTTCATTAGGTCAAAGTCGCACCTTGGCTACTAAGGAGTATTTCAATATGTATAAGAACGATTGAGGGGAAACAGTTTCCATTCGGTAACGTGAACTTAACCGAGAAGCTTCACTTCTGGAGTGTTTCGACAAAATGACACAGAGGCCATTTTCCGTCTACCGAGGGGCGAGATATCAACGTGGGAGCGGTATCGGATCAATATTTTCGGGTATACTGCGCGCTGCTGTACCCATACTGAAGAGTGGGGCCAAATATCTTTGAAAGTAAGCCCTATAATCAGACCGTAACACATTTGAAGATATAATGACAGGTACTAAGCCTAAAGAAGCTTTCAGAAAACATTTACGGCGTACTCGGGATGAAATAGGGATATTTTTGCAACCCGCACGAAGGGCTGGTTCTCTGCTAGTATCTATGAAAAACTAAACTACAAAAAACATACAATCTTTGTTTTCCTTGACCTGTTGAAAGCCTTTGATATGCTCTCGCATGATATTTTACTAGACCAATTAAACACAAATGGCATAAGGGGAAATATGCTAAATTGGTTTAAGTCATATCTCTCTAATCGTCACCAGTATGTTAAAGTAGATGACATTTCATCAGAATATGCTATTTCGATTTTGAAAATGGGATTCCATAAGAATCAATCCTTTGGCCCTTACTCTTCTTAATACACGTAAATTATTTTTATCGATCAACAACATTAGACTGTCAGCACTCATTTCTACATACTATGAAAAAACTATATAGGGCTATGGGTTGATTGCCTGTTACTTCTCATCCGTTGGGAATTTCCAGCAGATTACAGTGGAGTTAACGACAAAACCCTACGTTTTTTCGTTAAAGAGTTATGTATATGTAGGTCTTCAAAAGACCTCTTTATGTTTATTTGCTTTCGGTATTTGCGCTGCCTAATGGTAAACAAAGAAATTAACTCACCTTATTATTTCGTTGGGCCTCGCTTTTGTTCGCAGGGCGCGACGATCTCTTTCGGTTTATTTGCTATTGGCATTCACTACACTTAAATACCTGAAGGAATAGGCCTATCCTTTTTATAGTTATTAGGCTTTACATTATGAGGATTTCTCTCAGAACTTATAGGAAGATAAAGTACACCCTCCTTGCTTAAAGCATCGCTGTAACATACGCAGCTCAGAATGCCGCAAAATATAAATCGCTCGCTTAAGAATCTGCTGATTTTACAAAGTTCGTTGACTCTTCTCTCGAAGTAATTTTCATGAGTCAGCAGTGGAAAGTTTTCAATACGAAATAATAAATTTGGTTTTCTTGTTGTCATACAGGCCCAATGCCTACATATGGGGTTCTATGATGGCAATTAATTTCATTCCCAATAGGCTATGTCGCCAATCCCGAGGCAATTTTGAAGTTATTTAATTCAATAAATTAATAATTTTTATTTAATTAAGAAATAAAGGTATCACATACGCTACCATATTGTAAACATGTATAGTTTTTCCATAATACCACGATATCAATTACCTAATGAACGAAGTGAACAGGCAATTAAATCATGCTTACAAATGGGTGTGTGCAAATAAGGTTTTACTAAACTCTATAAAATCAATATAACTAAAAAAAACTGCAATCGTGCACACACCATTAATAATTGGAAACACTCCTCTTTCAAAAGTAAATGAATTTAAAGTTCTTGGCATCAAGTTAGATGAAAAATAAAATTTCAAAAGCCACACACAACATTATCAAAACAAAGATATCTCGACTTCTCTACATAATGTTTAAACTAAAAAAACAGGTCCGGCCCCGGGAGCCGATCGGCACTCTGACCGTGCCACGCAACAGGCCGTCGACTGCCAGTCTGGCTAACCGTAGACAGCCCGCTGCACGGAGATTTGAGGATCAGATCATATCAGATCATCAATAATGCAAAGAAATACATACCCAAGGGCAACATTAGGAAATACAACCCAAATTACACTAGAGAAATAGCCCACCTCATAAGGCAACGTAACAACCTCAAATATAACACAAAAACACCACACACAGAAGCCATAAAACAGCAGATACACAGCTCAACACAGAAATAAACAACAAACTCAAAGAAAAACAAACAGAAACATTCAGGGAATTCACAACAACACTAAACCACTCCACATATACATCCAGGCTATACAAGACTATAAACAGCATTACCCACTCTAACAGCGGCATTCACACCTCACACGCGGCTATCTGTCGCAGTCAGAATAATATCCCAACATACACACAACAAGCTAACATTCTAGTTAATCACTACGCAAAGATAAGTCACTTAAACAGAGACAACAACCAGAAACACGCAGACAGACAAACAGCCAGACACAAGAAAACCTACAGACTCGACACGACCATTACACCCTTCAATACAGACCAGACCACCAAGATCATCAAAAACATTAAGAATTCGAAGGCTACTGGACCAGACAACATATCTAACATACACCTTAAACACTTGGGCCCACAAGGAATACTAGCTCTCACAAATATCAGCACATATTCATACCAACACTGTATTATTCCTGACATATGGAAACAAGGTAAAATTATTACACTACTCAAACCAAACAAAAATCCAACAGAACCAGCTTCCTATAGACCCATTACTTTACTATGCACACCTTCCAAAGTAACACAAAGACTAATCTTACAAATCACCAACCCACACATTCCACTATCGCCTACTCAACATGGATTCAGACCTCACCACTCAACCACGACATTACTCACTAACCTCACGCAGCACATCATGGATGGCATCAACTCCAGACGACCAGCTCAACGTACACTATTAACAACAATAGACATTAGTAAAACATTTGATGCTATCCCACGCTTACCTCTCATAAACAAAATACTCAACACAAACCTGCACAATAACACCAAAAGGTGGCTGAGCAACTATCTTTCAGGAAGATACTCACATGTCACATTTAATGGCAAGTCATCCAAAAACAAGCTTTTTCCGAACGGGGTCCCTCAAGGCTCTGTTCTCTCACCAACACTCTTCAACTTATACATGCATGACATTCCAACACCCATAGATAACAAACTTACCTTATCATCATATGCAGATGACATCACTCTAACATCCACCCACAACAACATCGACACCGCTACAAATAACCTACAAATACATAAACAGTATACAAGACTGGCTCACACACAATAGACTCAAAGTAGCGCCCACAAAATCAACCATCACCTTGCTTACAAGCAACACAAAAGAACACCAGGTAATTCCACAGCTTACACTAAACAACATCAACATTCCACACACTCACAGGACCAAAATACTTGGGGTCACATACAACACATTATTATCTTTTGCAAACCACATTCAGGACATTAAAAACAAATGTACGTCAAGACTTAACACGCTTAGGGTACTAACAGGCACAAACTTTGAGCACCAGCAGGAAACAACATCACTCATATACAAACAATATATTCGCTCAGTTATGGACTATGCTAGCCCATGCTGGGCACCCATTATCTCAAACACACACATAAACACCTTACAGACAATACAAAACAACGCACTTCGTATCATTACAGGACGCACTCAAACAACACCAATAGAACACCTGCACACAGAAACAAAAATACTGAAAGTTAGGGAACATTTAGACATGATGGGAACACAATTCATGGCAGCAGCGACAACTAACCCACAACACCCTTGCCACTACATGTACAATCATGCACCAACACCTCGCACCATTAAGGTAACACCAGAGAGACATTATAACCAAATACTCCATTCCATACCACGCCCCACAGACATCACACAGTACAGAAAACACATACACACATACCTAACCCACAGAGCACTGACACGACTCGGTCCGAATGTGGTCTAGGTGCGAAGCCGCCACCCATTAAAGGTCAGAGATCAGCCTGAGCAGATCGGATCGAGTTAACTTAGCACGATTCCGATGTGGACATCACCCCAACTTACGGACATATAAACACAGACTAGACAACTCCATAGACGACACCTGCCACCTGTGCCGGGACACACCACAAACAATTGAACACATTATGACAGACTGTACCGCTCTAGCACAACAACGAACACAACACAACATCACTAGTGCGCTGAACCTCTGGTCCACTCCGAAGAGGGCGATCGGTTACCTGCGTGCCGCCGGCTTGCTCGATCAGGGTGGGCTGATCGGCTAAACAACAACAACAACAACAACTAAAAAAACAATTCCCCAAAATGCCCTCCTCACACTGTATTACTCATTTATCCATCCTCACTTGCAATATGGAATCACAGCATGGGGTAGTACAAAGAATTATATACTGTATCCGCTGGAAGTAATCCATAAAAAATGTTTACGAAGTCTCTCAGACACTGAGAGGCCCCAAAGCAAAGAGGCCCCCAAAAATATAGCTTCCCTCACCAGCTATCTGCAAAGCAGATAGGATCTGCGAGTGACCCGTTGCCCACGTCGGGCTAACATTATGAAAAATAATAGAGTTTGTTATTTACCATTAATTGTTAAGACTATAGTGAATTTAATTTTCCCAGAAGAGTTCCTTGTTCCATGCATGGTCTGTGTGTATCATGAAAAAACCTCAGGGGACCATTCTGAGTTCAATCCCATCATGAAACGAACATATTATGTGCCTTGAAAAATGGACGCTCAATTTTGCCAGTTGAGGTTTAAGTTTTGTTTTTTTGGCTAAAAATACAATAATTACCCCTTTTTCTTTGATGTATTCAATCCGACGCGAATGCAACGAGTTTTTTGCTTATACAGGGTGTTTATAAAGTCCCTATCTATTTCAGTGAAAACGTAGCAAAGAGGGTCAAATTCAATAACAATATAATAGAAGGCATACATTTAGTGAATAGTTAAGCATATGATTCTACATGAGCACCATCAGTATCTTTACAGAGTTCAAATCTGTCAGCAGCATCGCGAAACATATTTTGGAGCATGACAGGGGTTATTTTTGTAACTGCTGTTACGATACGAACACGTAAATCTTGCAGATCTGTAACCCTCGTTTGATAGACGTTTGATATGATAAAGCCCCATTCAAAGAAATCCAAGGGCGTTAGGTCAGGAGATCGAGCCGCCCAGGGCTTGTTGCCTCCACGTCCGATCCACTGATTTGGAAATCGTTCATTTAGGTACTCCCGAACAATGTTTGCGTAATGACAAGGTGCCCCATCTTGTTGAAAGACGACAGTGTTTAAAATGCCATATGAATGAAGCTGGGACATTTACGTGTTCGTATCGTAACAGCAGTATGATGAAATGTTTGATATATCTTCTTGTAAATGCTTTGATAAGGGAATTGATAGGAAATCTTGCAGGTGTAAGGACAAAATACGAATGGCAGAATGGGAGTCTTTTGTGTGTCAAAAACAAAGAAAAAATCAGTTAGGACCAATTGATCGCATAGGTGGTTCAACAAAGAAGAGATCTTTAGCAAGAGCCCAAGAAGCACAAAACCGTCAACTAAACGCACAAGAAGAAATGACTGAAGCCACCAATGTTTTACCATCGGAATTTATAGAAAATATCGAAGAAGACATGGATGTAGATTCAGAGAGTCAGGATGTAGATTCTGAGGCCGATTTAGAATTGACTGAGAATATTCAGAACAGGCACTCCTATAGAAACCTATCATTAACAGCAGATCGTTAGCATGTAAGTTGTAGAGCTGCAGCTGCAATAGTCAATGCAGCTTTAAAAGATATGGGGATCCTTAACCACACCAACATGCTTGACAGAAAGAAATTAGAAAGAGAAAGAAATCGCATGGGTGAAACAAATACTTTTAGGTTTAAATCCGAAAATCTGAAGATGGAGTGGCTTGGATTTGATGGAAGGAAAATTAACACATTAACTAAAAGTGGAAAAATAAAAGAAGAACACTATGTTATTGGGAAAGAACCTGGAAGCATCTATGTAGACCATGTCACACCAGATAATGGAATAGCTCGCTGCATAGCAGAAGAGTTGATAACTATTATTACAGACTCGAACAGCACAGATACTATCAAAGCTTTACTGTGTGATGGTACTCCTGTAAATACATGAAAAATTGGTGGAGCCATAAAACTGGTTGAAATTCATCTTAACAGACCAGTGCAGTGGTTGGTGTGCCTCTTGCATTTGAATGAGCTGCCTGTTATGCACGTCTTCAAAGCCATTGATAGTAAAACAACAGGTCCAAATACTTTTATGGGTTCAATTGGGAATAAACTGAAAACAGATTTAACAAAATTGGAGGTAGTCAAATATTCTCGCGTAAAGGGAAACATTAAAGAAATTCCAGCAAATGTTGTGAAGGAGCTAAGCAGTGATTAAAGATAACTCTATGATATGTGTCTGGCAGTGCAAACTGGAGACACTTCTCAAGATCGCTAACTCTAGTCAACAGGGTCCTGCGATTACACTGCCCAAACAAAAAAGATTTTTGCTGCTGATTTAATTCTAAGACCTGTTTCTGGATAATATTGATGTGCTGATTTCAAAAATCACCTTAGATTTTGTCAATCACATCAGGTTTTCGTGCAATGCAATATGCCTATTTTGGGTGATCCATGAAGGGCGCTTATCAAAATTGATTTATTTTTGAGACTTGTTAACCCTTTACTGCCCAAAAGGACAAATTTGTAACCTTTCAAATACACGCATTCATAACTAAATATTTGGGCAGTAAAGGGTTAACAGCTGTTTTGCTGTTAAAATTTTATCTGTGGAATACGCAAATCTGTGCATTAAATCTAAAGGTCATGTACAGCATATTAAAATCTTGGGTATCTGTGATTTCCCCAGTGTGAGCGTGACGTCATAATCTGAGAGAGATTTTCCATTGGCGGAGTGAGAGCAGCCGGTTCCGCTAGTGACGTTACTTGTAAACTTTCAGCAGTTGGGTTGCAACATGAGCATTAAAGTTCACTATCTCAACAGTCATCTGGATAAATTTCCAGAAAATCTTGGTGATGTTAGTGAAGAGCAAGGTGAAAGGTTCCACCAAGATATCAAAGTGATGGAAGAACGATACCAAGGAAGATGGGATACCCATATGATGGCTGACTACTGCTGGAGCCTGCAAAGAGATTGTCTTGACATCTCTAATTCTAGGAAGTCCTATAAGAGAAAATTTATCAGCACTGAAAAGTAAGAAAACAAGAAAAAGACAATGTTAAGAAAACTGGTCCCGTGCTTGCTTTAATATGGATTCATTTTTTGCTTATCTAAACACTTTTAATCACTTTATGTGTCAATATTACCATTGTATATTAAAGTTCACTCCCTGCACAATTGTTTACTTTTCCATGCTGATTCTGAGTATGTAAAAACTTATTTTTTGAAAAGAAAAAAAATTGGGCATAACCCTGCCAAAATGCGATATCTCCAAAATATCCATATTTGATTGCTCGAAAACCTGACGTGATAGGCAAAAACTAAGGTGATTTTTTAAATCAGCACACCAAAGTTACCTAAAAACAGGTGTTAGAATTAAATCAGCAAAATTGGTGTTGGGCAGTGTTATATATCTGAACGCCAAATCCCGATAAAAACTTTCAAGATATAGTCAAGATTATTATGCAGTTCTATGCTCCAGGGTGGTTTTGGATAAAATCTCATCCTTATGCAACTGATGGTGCATATAACTTTTGGCATTTAATGTGCTTGCTTCGAAATTTAGATGAACAACCTACAGTAGATCAATCATAGAACCAGTATTAAAGAATAACGCCTACTTTGCCCGCCCAGAAAATATACTCGTATCAATAGATTAGAAATTAGGGAGCAAGCTATTCAGAAAATCATCCTTTCAAGAACAGGATTTTCAGGTACCAGAAACTATGAGTTGCCTCGAACCCTCAATTTCCAATCTACTGACTACACCGAGATGATCGATTGGCAAAAAGAGATCATTACTCCTCCACCGCTGCTAAACAATTTTAGCGACGATGAGCTACTACAGGCTCGATGTAAGCCACTGGAGATAACTTCTTTTCTATGCCACAGTCAAAGTGTGGAAAGGGCAGTGAACCTAGTAACAAAGACATGTCAAGAAAGAAGAGGATATGACAACCGTCAAAAGTTTATCTTAAACTCATTAGAATCAAGGCGAAAACTGCCCAAGTTTGAATGGAAGGCCCAATGGAATGAGTAAGAAACATATGAAATAAAATTTCCTAATGATATTGAAAATTTCTTCCCTTTTGATGTTATAAGGATCAATGAAAAAGTTAATTGAATTTTAGCACACTTACAGTATTATGCCTCTAATTTTTTCTTCTGAATATATTGTTGTACTTAATTAATTTTCCTAATACTGTACATTATTAAATAAAATATTATACATTATTAAAGATTTATGTCATCAAAAAACCTGAATGTAGAGTAAGTCTCGTATAAATGGAATATTCTTCAGTATAGGTCAAAAAGTGAAAAATTCTGCCAGGGGTAGGAGGCTTTAAACAGCGAAAATAATTTATGAGGGTGTTCCTGTGTTCCTTTCAAACCCCTCACAATATGTACCTTTTCAGTATAAAATTTCGACCCGGCCTAGTGCATATGCAATTACAGTATTGATCATATGAGTGCCAGTGCCAATCCCCGAAGGGTGACAGTGCCAACCCACTACCCACCAGCGTGCCAAAAAAAAGGGGACGTCTTCCCAGCTGCAATAAGGTGAGGGAGTCCACCTAACCTAAGAGAGAGAGAAGAGACTTTGGGGGAGAAGTTGGGACGGCCTCACCCCCTAAAGGGGTATACCAAGCTTAGGAAGGTAAGAGAGAGAGAGAGAGAGAGAGAGAGAGAGAGAGAGCACGTTTTCGCCTGGATCGCCAGACGCATAAGAGCTCAGAGTAGCATCACCGGGTATAGAAGTGTCTTTCAGCAAGTTCGCATAGAAGCCAGTGCCCGCTAGGGATATCAGCCAGTTGGCAAAGTGTATAAATATATATAAATATATACACCGGGTGTCCGAGAATTATCTGTACAATTTTTGGCTGTTATTAAAAGTCAACCATGAAGTGTAGAAATTCCAGTTTGTCCCATTTTACAGAGAAACTCATTACGTTTTTGCTGATAACAAGTTTTGACAAGTTTTTTCTTTTTTGTACGCGGGTGACAGACATTGATGATTTAAAAGCAAGAATCACAGCTGCTATTGAGCGAATTGATGTGGATATGCTGCAGCGTACATGGCAACATTTGGATTATCGATTGGATGTTTTGCGAATCACTGATGGTGCAGATATCGAATGTTTGTAACAACGTTACTTTAATAAAAGAAACTTTTGAAAATACAGATTCTAAATAATCTTGTTTAAGAATTTTACGTGTGTTATCAAGGATTTTATTAAAAGATGAAATTGTACAGATAATTTTCGGACACACTGGAATTTCTAAAAAACTTGTCAAAACTTGGTATCAGAAAAAACTTAATGAGATTCTCTGTAAAATGGGACAACACTGGAATTTCTACACTTCATGGTTGACTTTTAATAACAGCCAAAAATTGTACAGATAATTCTCGGACACCTGGTATATATATATATATATATATATATATTAACTTTTGAGTAACCATGTGCACTAAAATCACACACACACACACACACGACTATATATAAACGTTCATAGATTCCCTATTATTACACACACACACACACACACACACAGACAGAGTTCCTATTATTAAAATGTATATACACATTATTATTCATTATTATGATTAATTATCCGGAATATTTTCTCCAATCGCCACCCTGTAATTTCAGATATTAAATGCTCAAACGACTATATATATATATATATATATATGATGAATAAAACCACGAAGGAAAAAAGAAACACAAAAGTGTTCCTGAGGATGTCATTAGACGAAAGCGCTTGAGCACCCCTTTGTGTTTCTTTTTTCCTTCGTGGTTTTATTCATCATAAATACTTTTCACGTGTCACTTTCGTGAAATAATTTTTCATATATATATACTGTATATATATATATATATATATATATATATATATATATATATATATATATATATATATATATATATAATGTAAAGAACGACGCTTGTGTAGAAGAAACGTCCGCACAAGATGGGGAGAGAGAACGAGCAAATGACAAATGAGGCACCTCCCAGGAATCGAACCCGGGATCATCCAATTGCCGGTCGGATATGCTAACCACTGCACCAAGGTCCCCGATCAGTCACAACTCGTAATTCTCCTACATAAGAGCGGAATCAAATGCCCTGAGGGGGCACCTTCTCATGCCGTGCATATATACATTTTAACTGCGAACAACACACAGTATAATTAATGTAAAGAACGACGCTTGTGTAGAAGAAACGTCCGCACAAGATGGGGAGAGAGAACGAGCAAATGAAAACTGAGGCACCTCCCAGGAATCGAACCCAGGATCATCCCCCAAAAAACTCTCAACATGGTTTTTCCCTACTCCATCATTGTAAACATCTCTGTACAGTCTATCAACATCGTATTTTAGAGGCACGTGGAGAGGGTTGGCTGTTGTTGTTTGATCTCTTCTTTCACCTCTTCAGAGATGCTACCGGTAGGGGTGATGGCGTGCTCAGTTGTGGCACATGCGAGGATTGTTCCAAATCTTTTAATCTGTTCAGATTTCCTATCAATGTTTTGGGGACATTTATTTGCCGTAGCCTTGCTTTAATATACTTCCATCCTGATGATGAGGGCCTATCCCACTTTCTCACCAGATCGTGGAAGATGTCGACGATATTCGAGCCCTGTACCTTTGTTCTTTCAACAAAGAACTTGCATGTATCGGTCCACTCAATAGATTATAAAGGCTTAAACTTTTGTTCCTCAATGTATGTGGTAGACTGCTTTCTTTTTAATACATGTTCGATATGTTGTGGGGAGCACCGTTATTCTTTGGTTGTTCAGCTCTACCATCGGCCCCAAGGCCTATGTTGCCATGCTCATTGTTGTCCGCACTGTGCCTAACAACCACGGGGATTTTCTGTCGGATTCTTATAATTTTCGTACTCATGAAGAAATTTCTGCAGAGCTTCTTGGTATAAGATCCTTTTCTCATCAGGTGATTTTTTCACTGTTTAATAGGTCTACCAATTCGCTTTCCATTCTTTTAAGCCTGCTTTTACGTGGTTCTAGAACCGTGTCTGGAATCTTTGAACTTTGCAGTGAAGCATACACCTAGTGTGGAATCACTACCACTTTCTTCAGTATATTAATTTAGTCAGTAAAGGTCCCAAAACTGAAAATAAGATGGGGAGGAATGATCCCCCTCTTTGTACAATGATTCGCTTTTTCTTTCCCACAGTTTCACTCTAACGAGCGAGTGTATGTATTATGTTCTTCTAACGACGTAGGTAGCCTTCTGGTGATTTCATTGATACATTACATTTTATAACATTAAGACAGCTTTCACAGATTCATTTTAAAAATCCGAGTCGATATTTTTAACAAACATCTGCTGCAATGCCCGGGGCAGTCGATAATAGATTTTTATTAATTCATGGTATTTCTTTAGCCTCTTTGTCATTCTGGAATATACACCGTTTCAGGCTCGTTTGTGAATATATTCGTTCTTAGAAGCACTTTAAACGTGTTTCGCGGGTGAAGGTCACAAAGCAAATATCCGTAACGTTGACTTGTAGTTTCTTTATAAACTTCCAAAAACTTCTTACGCTGATTCGGGAACATTTCACTGGCTTACACTCCAATTTGTTACACATACCTACGTTGCGCGAATGAGACCAGATATTGTGTATTTAACGACATATCGTGCATGTATCTATTTTTGAAAAATAGATTCCGATTGATGAAGAATACGCTTATGTTGAGATGGTGGGAGAACACTGTAAACGTCTCGGCAAACGTTTTAGCCATTTCCAACATGAGATCATCAATTACAATGACGGTATGTTCATTTCCCTTTAACGAATTAACGTCATATACACCTTTGTGGAAAAAAATATCATCTTGGTACTCGTCGAACACTGACTGGTACGTCGAATAGTACCATATGACTTTATGCACAAATTTTGAGAACATCTCCCCCTTATCTTTAATGATTTTAAGCATAAACACAGTTTTACCACTTTCTTTAGGGCCAGATATAATACATGTGAACGGGCTCGTAAACCTGAAATTTTTCTACAGAATCCATCTCTAACACGTCACACCCCTAAGTGGAACATTTACAAAATATAATAAAAATTTAAGTGATGTTCCTTATATCCTACAGTCTTGTTTTTCGTCTTCTTCCACAGAACCGTGAATGACGACGTGGTACAGCATCATTTCCCCATCATCGATATTACAGATGACCCCGATGGCAGTGTAGTTGTGGTCACAGGCTCCACCCCCGCTGAAGAGCCCACACCCACACCAGCGACACCTGCAGCACCACCACGCGAAAGTTCAAGCGGAGGCATGATGAAGAGCTTTGCACGTCAGGTATAAAGCGTGCCAGAAGTGCATCGGTTGCTAGACCACCAGTAATAGATCCCCAGCCCTCTACGTCTTACGACACAACCCCCACACTAGCTCCCTCCTCAAATAAAAATGCGTACCCTTATTCCTGTTCAATTGAAGGCACATCCTCCACAACAGCAGCTGCCGCTTTTCGTGCTGTTGAGGAAGGTATAACATTCGAGCTGGTACTCACCGCTACCCCCACCTCAGCTCTGACTAGAAATCGGTACATAGTCAGGGTTGACCCTGGAACCCTGTATAGCAACGGTGTTGAACACGGTCTGGGACGCGTAGTTGAACGTATTGTGGAGTTTGCCCTTTAGAACCGAAATGACCTTGAAGTCAGGACGAGTCTGTTCTTCGGGTTCGGATCAGATGACGGGAATGTAGACGATTTTTGGGAAGTAATACCATTCAGACGCTTGGTTGCTGTAGGCATAGAGTATATATTACGCCGTATAATGTAAGCCTCTCAAAGTAGTACAGCCTTCAACATGTTCAACTTCACGGTAGATATTGACCGTGTATTCCGTGTTGCGGATCATAGTGCCACACATTATACTCTTAATTTCAATTCTCAGGCTATTTACAGACGGCATAAAACACCGATCGTGGTTGCGGCTTTATAGCATTAGTCTTGGCCCGTATGTTTACTGTGCTGAATACACGGGCCCAAAAAATTTGGTTACCTACAGTTGTGCAGCGTGCTCGTAAACTGGCTTCAGATTGCAAGCTTGAGTTTGTTTGCAATATAGGTCCTGAAGAGGTGAGAATGGTGGAGTAGGAAATGAATGTTCGTATAGTTGTATTTGGAATGGATGATCGTCGTTGGACCGTGTGTGTTTTTAAAAGCAGTGTGAGAGATCGTAGAAGACCCCTACGTATTTTAGGGTTGTCAAGGGCAACGTATCTCCCCATCCGTAATATAAGGGACCTTTACGCGAGTTATGATAAAAGTCGAACATATGGAAGGCATCATTATTTGTGTGAGGGATGTCTCGAGTTTGCGGATGATATAGTGAAACATTGTAAGGATTGCCACATTTATGTGAGAAATGTAAAAGCTCCCAATGTGAAAGTCGTGTAGTTGAAGCTGAGAAGAGGGAATATAATGTGTGCAGACGTAAATTTTTCAATAATAAATGCTTGAGCTACATAAGTCAATTGGCACTTGCAAGAAAATGAGAATCTCTGAATGTGGTATGTTTCATATAATGGATAATTGTGGGAAATTCACTCATAAATATGGTGAAATTTACTGTCCTACTTGCCATGAGAAATATAAGGCGGATGCGGTGTAAAGCATGTATGTTATATGAAAGATGCTAAGCCTAAAAATAGACCTTCTATAACTATGTACTACGATATAGAAACATATACGGTTGCTGAAACCAAAGAGGTTATCCCACATCTACTTGTAAGCCAGACTATATCCGGTGTGAGTGCATGACAACTGAGTGTGATGAGTGTCATAAATGTGTAAACGGACAAACGTTTTTAAAACGATCGCACACGACACCCCTGTGAAACTCTTTGTATCCTATACTGTCAAGTTAGCGGACAAGTTAAAAAAAATGACTGCATATTCTTACCCATAACGGGGCAAACTTTGACGCACAATTCCTTTATAAGGAACTGATTGAACACGAGTCATCAGAGATATTTACAGGCCACCCCTTAAAAAGGGGAAACAAACTTATGCAAATGCAAACAAGAGGTAATGTTCAGTTTAAAAATATTTTATTATTCACACCTTGTAAACTAGCCAAGCTACCCAAGGTGATGGGTGTAACCGCCGAAGTTTCAGAAGGGTATTTCCCTTACACTTTCCTCACCAGCGACATTTTATATTACGTAGGACTACCTCCCCCAAAAGATTACTTTAACTACACCAACATGAGTGATAGTGAGCGTGAAGATTTTGACTGCTACTACAACAGTTTTAGTGAGGATAATCCTTACACTATAGCTGATGAATGTGAGCGTTATTGCGTGAATGATGTGCACGTGCTTAGAGTATGTTTCCAGGCCTTTAGAAGGATGTACATAGACCGTTTCAACTGTGATCCGCTGCAAGTCGCAACCACAATCGCCTCATAATGCTTTACTGTGTTCAAAAACAATTTCATGCCTAAAGACACCTTAGCCGTCATTCGCAGAAACAACCCTCACAGTTATGGACACAAGGCTATTTACTGGCTCATACACCTACAGCAGCAAACCGGTGTATACATAAAACATGCCCACAACACGGGAGAAGTACCCATTAAGATCAATGGTCGTGTTTTTTGGGTTGAAGATGGTCTAAGCGAAGACCGCGCCATTGGTGAGAAGACTGTGTACTCCTTTAACGGTTGGCTGGTGGCATGGATGCCCACGTCCTGAGTGTGGAGTCGAAGGAGATATCCACGGTAGATCTTCTGCCGACAGTCTTGTATGTACTCGCACCCGCGATCAGCTTATAGGCTCCCAGATCACTCACAAGATCTTGTAGGAGCATGAGTATGATGCACGGATGGAAACAGATGGACAGTACCGTGAAGAAATAAACACCATCAAGCGTTCAATGGTGTTGGATCCTCTCAAATGCGGTGATAGCTTGTTCGGAGGGGGTACAAACCCATTGAAGCTATACTTTCTGCGTCCGGAGGGTGTGAAACTCCATTACTATGATTTCTGTTCTTTATTCCCCTACGCGATGAAGAACAACCCGTACCTCGAAGGAGCACCTGAAAAGCTAGTGGGCCCAGCCCTTTCCACCATCGATGAGTTCTCAGCAAATTTGAACCAGAACTATTTCGGTCTTTCTTTCGTAGACGTGCTCCCCCCTCGCAATTTATGGATGCCGAGCTTACCCGTCGTTATGACCACAAGCTCATGTTTCTCCTGTGCCTGAAGTGCGCAGAGGAGAACAATGGGGCCTGTAATCACACAACCAACCAACGGAAGATCAGAGGTGTATATACAAGCCCTGAGCTGTCCCTACTCTTCGCCATATGTACAGAATATTGAAGATATATGAGGTGTGGAGGTTTCAGAAGCTACCAGACATGGGGTCAATTACTGGGTTTTTATTACTATTACTATTACTTTTGATTCCTTCTATTACTATTACTTTAATTTTCATCTATTACTATTACTTTTGATTCCTTCTATTACTATTACTATTACTTTAATTTTCATCTATTACTATTACTATTGCTATTACTTGGTCATCTATTACTATTACTATTACTCTTGTATGTGGGGTACTTCACTCACTTAAAAAGGATCTTTATGTCTATTTGAATGCAATTGGAAGCAGTGTGTTAACAAACAAACAAAAAACAAACAAACACTTTATTTCAGACTCAACAGGCATAAACATTATATCATACAAGAGGTCCATAGAAGATTAAGAGATAGTTGTCTGGAGCACTGACTAAGTAGGCCAGTGAATCACTGTGTATAATGAACATACAAATACAATGATCCAACCACGAGTGGTGTGCCAACCATCACTAACATAAGTAAAGCTATTACCAGGAAGACTACACATGGATGAAAGGGTCAAGTTATTATCTTCACAGAACGCTTTTAAGTGGTTGCTAAACAAAGAATTATCATTAAGAACATTAGCATTAAAGTCGCCAATAATAGCTACACATGTATCCAACTCATCAATAATACTGCTGACCTGCCCCAGTTTAATGAGGTAATTCTTCATTATCAACTGCCTGAAAAGGCATATAGATACACAGAATTAAATTTTTTTTATTGTCCACACAAATTTCTATTCCAGTTAGCCAGCCAATTCAAACCAAGTTTTAATTCACTAATATATTTCCCATAAGTACTCCCAACCTCCATAGAATAGCTACCCCACCAGGTGAGTGGCCTGTAAGGACACCACCTTGTTTATTTCTGGTGGCCTTCCCTATCCCATGAAAGTTACTGGACAGACTACTCAGGTCCTTTGCGTCCTGTTTCCATAGCCATGTTTCCTGCAGACAGAGAATATCAGCATCCTCTAACAGCTTATCAACTATGATCCGCCTGTGTTTGCTATTATTGCCTAAGCTTAGGCCTCTACAGTTATAAGAGATTACCTTGAATGTTGCAATTAGGAAGATGCAGGAGTTCTGCCAGCCATCTCTACATGTTGAATTCCACTTATACCAGGCACAGCAGTTACAGCCTTAGACCCAGCCGGATTTTCCTCCACAGTACGACGCATGATGTCTCCATAATTACCTTCTCCAGCACTTGCGAGAGGGGCTGCAGGTGTTTTTCTTCCCTTCTTCTCATAGAACCGCCGTACATATACCCGTTCCGGCCACACTGCTGGAACGCATTAATTAAATAAATAGCGCAATCTGGCAACTCAAAAGTTATTAATATATATATATATATATATATATATATATACTGTATATATATATATATACACACACACCTGCCTTTTACGCCTTCTAAGCCAGATTAAGCCTTCTAAGTCAACTGGCTGATTAAGCCAACTGGTGGATTAAACCAACTGGCGGATTTCGAGTTCTAAGCCAGATGATGCTCCCCTGAGCTTTTATTATGCGTCTGGCGATCCAGGCGAAAACATGCTATATATATATATATATATATATATATATATATATATATATATATCTCTCTCTTACCTTCTCCCCTTTGAATGGTGTGGCAGTACCACCTTCTACCCCGAATTCTCTTCTCTCTCTTAGGTTAGGTGGACTCCCCCAGCTTGTTGCAGCTGGGGAGATTCCACCTTTTTTCCTTTTTCTTTGGCACCTTCGGCATTAGGGGGGTTGGCAGTGGCACTCATTTGATCAACACTGGAATTACATATGCACTCTACCATTTTGTGGATAAACTACTCCTTGTTCCATGCACGGTCTGTGTGTATCATGAAAAAACTCAGAGGACCATTCTGATTTCAATCCCACACACACACACACACAGATATATATATATATATATATATATATATATATATATTATGAAAATTAAAACACGAAACAGTGTTGAACCCCTGCAGTTGTGACTCTCATAGGAGAGATTTACAGAAAATAGAATTATTACAGTGATTTATACCAATAAACATAGAGCCATTTAAACGATGATATTTGAAAATTTTGCAAAGGCGTTACACATTCATAATTACGTCCAAAAACGGGAGTGAATGATTTTTTTCCACTTCCAAAGTAAACTTAATAGGGAATTGATTATTTAACTGAATGAGGAAGTTACCCCAACCACAACTCATGGGCCAGATACACAAAATATCGTCAACGTACCTCAATTATGGGATGCCAACCCCCAGGCTTTTCGGGATGTAAGTTATCTCATAAACGCCACATAAATATTGGAGAGGAGAAGCGACAAAAGTTAGTAGTATGCCCGCAAAAGGAGAGAGTGCAGAGCAATTGCAATGTTGATTAAATGTTGCAAGGGGCCAACCCCTCTCCCAGTGCCAAACCGCACCCCACTTGTTGCAAGGTGCCAACCATTCCCCCTCAAGTGCCAACCCCAAGGTGCCAAAAAAAAGAAAAAAGGGGGGAATTCCCCAGCAAGCTGTGGGGTGTCCACCTAAGCTCTTTGGGGGGGAAGGTGGGACGACCTCACCTACAAAGGGGTATTCTTAACCTGAGAGAGAGAGTTACAAGGAGTTACAAGGAAAAGAAGTACCTCAAAAGGCCTTGCGGCCCATACCGAGGAGGTACCAATGGCAACGGGTGCCACGGAAAATTTTCTACACACTCAAATAGTGTGCAAAATTTGGTCTAACCTTTTCTTGAACTGATCCACAGAGGAACTGTTCACAACTTCCGAAGGTAACCTGTTCCATGTGTCACAGATCTTATACGTAAAGTAATTCCCACACACACTAGTCCTAAACCGTTTCAAATCCAACTTCCAACCATTGTTGCGAGTTGGGTTATCATTTAAACTAAACATACTTCTAAAATCGACATCGTTGAACCCGCGTAAGAGCTTGAAAACCTCGATCAGTTGACCGCGCAGCCTCCGAGTTTCAAGCGAAAACAAGTTCAGGGCGCGTAACCGTCGATTGTAGCCCATATGCCTAACGGAAGGGATTAACTTTGTGGCCCTCGCCTGCACTCGCTCCAGCCTCTCAATATCTTTTCTGAGGGTGGGCGACCAGAACTGCACAGCATACTCCAGGTGCGGCCGAACAAGGGAATTGTACAGTGAGAGCACAATCTCCTTGTTCCGAAACTGAAATTGCCTCCTGATATAACCCAATAGTTTCTGGGCTTTCTTTTCCACCTCTACACACTGTTTCGTAAACTTAAGGTCGCTGCTAATTAGCACACCCAAGTCCTTTTCTAAATCAGTCACCTCGATATTACTACCCAACATCGAGTAGTCCGACTTGGGATTGGCGTAGCCAATGTGCATCACTTTGCATTTACCCAAGTTAAACGGCATTTGCCATTTTTCGGACCACTCTCCTATCCTACCTAGGTCCGCACGCAGTTCCTCGATCGCTTCAGGCGTCCCAACATTGGCCCAAAGCTTGGTGTCATCAGCGAATTTGGCGATCCGACTGACGATGCCACCGTCGATATCATTTATGTAAATGATAAACAACAGTGGCCCCAAAACGGAACCCTGAGGAACCCCACTAGTGACCGAGGCCCAACCCGATCTAGCCCCTTTAATTACCACCCTCTGCCGCCTATTCCTCAGCCAGTTTTCAATCCACCTACCTATTTCCCCACCGATACCCAGCGCGCGCACTTTCGCCGTTAGCCGGCGGTGAGGTACCTTATCAAAGGCTTTCTGAAAGTCGAGATAAAGTATATCAATAGCCCTACTCTTATCGTACTCACTCAACATGACGTGGAAAAACTCGAGCAAGTTGGTGAGACACGACCTATGCCGTCTAAACCCATGTTGGGAGTCCCGAAGCAGCTTGTAGGAATCCAGATGGTCAACGATCCTATCAGCTATTATCCCTTCTAATAATTTACCTACAACTGAAGTGAGACTAATGGGACGATAGTTCCCTGGACTTTCGTGATCCCCTTTCTTAAAGATAGGGGTCACGTTGGCTTCCCTCCAGTCACCAGGCACCTGGCCCATCTCCAACGATTTGTTGAAGACTGTAGCCAGGTGGGGAGCCACCTGGTCGCGCACTTCTCGCAACACTCTGGGGAGAAACTGGTCTGGCCCAGGAGCCTTAAACGCGCTCAGTTTGTCTATTCTATCGGCAACGACTGTCGCGGTACATCTAACACTATCCAGGCCAGCACCTTCGTGCCTCACGCCTGGCTCGGGGATGACGCGGGTATCCTCCCTGGTGAACACTCCCGCAAAGTACTCATTAAGCACATTAGCGATGTCCGCGTAGGAGGTCCGCAGAACGCCGCTTCCGTCCTTTAATGGACCTATCATGCTTCTAATGGGCTTTCTACTATTAACATAACTGAAGAATTCCTTAGGGTTCCCCTTGCAGAGGCTTGCCACCCGTAGTTCTTCGTTACGTTTCACTAGCCTAACCTTCGCCTTCACTTCCCTACACAGGCGGACATACGCTTCAGTGTTCTCGTGGGAACGATTGGCCTTCGCCCTCCTATACGCTACTTTCCTATTTCGGATAGCCGAAGCGATGTCACGATTGAACCACTTAGGCTGCGTTGAAGCAGGGGTGACCGGTTTTGAGGGTATGGCAGCAGACTGCAGCACCATAAACTCGTCCCGGAATGCACTCCACACTCCCTCAACATCGCCGCCAACCTCTAACCCCATCTCTCCTACGCTATCCCTGAGGCTAACAAAGTTCGCCCGCCGGAGATCGAGCTTACTGCCTCTCGAGTTACTACGCTTCACCCGAGGGACGCACACACGGAATCTAATAAGACCGTGATCACTCCCGCCCAATGATTCGTCAACGGTGAGGCCAGTGACGAGGTTGTCTTCGGTCGTGAATACTAAGTCTAGAACGCTTTCGCCTCGTGTAGGCTCGTTGACCCACTGAGTGAGGAAGTTCTCATCAGCAAAGTCAACTAGCCTCCTCCCTTCAGCATCGGCAGTCCTGTTTTCCCACTTTATGCCGCGACAGTTGAAGTCTCTTAAAACTACACACACCCTATCCCCTAGCAGGCTACTGAGTTCGGTGTACAGGGCTGTATCCTCCACGAGGAGGAGATGCGGAGGTCTGTACACCAAGATTAACCTATAGTTCGTCCCTCCCACGTTCAGATCGACGCCAAGCAGCTCCCGTTCCGACCGGAACTGGCAGTCAACCGGACTCAACGTGTCTCTGACGTATATTAGTACCCCACCCCCCTCCCCACGGGTGCGGTCTTTGAGAGAGAGAGAGAGAGAGAGAGAGAGAGAGAGAGAGAGAGAGAGAGAGAGAGAGAGAGAGAGAGAGAGCATCCTACACCTGGAAGATCCAGATGCATAATGGGAGCTCAGGGTAGCGTCACTTGGCTTATAACTCAAAATCCGCAAGTTGACGCACACGAACGCACATACACTCCCCGACTATATATACGCCCATTGATCCCCTATTATTATTACACACACACACACACACACACACACACACACACACACACACACGTTAATATAATTTTTAAAACAAAATAGATTCTATCTGTGGAATGAATAAGTCATATTTGGTAAAGACACGCCCCCAGAATTCGCGGCTCGTCCAATTACAACCGAATGGGTTGAGCATGAGAACGAATCCAGGATCTCTGGTTGGCGGAAAGTCTCGCTCTCACACAGGAAACTCACGAATCGAATACTGGGGGTGGGCCCAATCGGGGTCGCGTATAGAAAAGGGAACATTTTCAGCTGGATCCACAACAGTGATTTTATCAACGTCTAACCACACATTCTCTGATATGGACACTTCCAGTCAGACACTTCAGCTTTACTGCCCCGCAATTGTTTGAAGACGGGGACCTCTCTGCAGGGGCTATATATATATATATCGTATCATTCAGTGCTTAACCCTTGCAAGTGCTAGTTAATTTATAAAAAGCCATAATAACGGAAGTGAAAGGAGATCTACTCATGGGTTCGAGACTCTACGACGGGGCTTAGTAGACCAGCTAATCTTCCTTCCTGGGAATGTCATTTAGACCAGTGTTTCCCAACCGGGGGCCATGGCACATTTGAAGGGGGCCACAGGAAAATGTTAAGATTTAGAGGGGCCACAGGACTCAACCTATTGAAGCCTAAATTATAGTTAGGCCAATAGATAATTTTAATTTATGTAGTTGAATTACATTTTAAAAAATTATTAATACATATATTTTCCTTTTTTTTAGATATTTTATAATAGAATTTGAATTTATCTGTAAACAAATATTTTGCATCTTACAGGCTTATTGTGCGGCGCACTCCATTGTGCGCTTGATCGTTATGCGCCTGGCAGCGTTGTTGACTTGATAAAAATACTTCAGGTTGAAATCCTTACAGTCTGTTTACCACGTGGATCGTCGCTGTAGTGTGTAAGTAGCTCTTATTTGTTTACCCTAATATTGCGAAGTTGTAGTAATTTTACAAGTTTTTTTAATTTATAATAGATTGCTATAAGTACAGTATTTCTTTTGATTATATTTTTTTTATAATTAATACATAATATATGTTTATAGTCCTATGTGACAAATAATATTGTACCTGAATACAAATAGTTGTTTTAATATCCTTTATATATATTTGTTTTTGTAAAATAGAGTTAATCTGCATATTACCTACTGAAAATAATGCTTATGGGGGCCACAGGAAAAAATAAGGTTCCTAAGGGGGCCATAAGCCAAAACCGGTTGGGAACCACTGATTTAGACAGTGAATTTTATTATGCGATTAAGGTATCCTTTGAGAGTGAAATTTTATTACGCACTTGTTTCCCTGTACGAGTTAACTTAAAAATTTATAGTAAGTTCTGCACTCTACAGGTTGGTTTTTAGAATTACTAAAACTTTAAAGGTAGGGAATTGCTGCGGTACCGGGTTCGTGTCCGGTGCTGACAAATGATGCGTAAGACATCTAGCTAATCTTCCTTTTGAGCTCAGTTAGGCTAGTTGCTTTGAGTTTATTATTTGATCCGGGTACTCTATCCTGCATTTTCTCTCATTGTATCTCCTTGTAACTCTCTCTTCCTATATATATGTTTATGGAAGTATATGTTAACAACCCGGTTAGGCCAGCTGCTTTCTGTTTATTATTTGATCAGGGCGCCCTAATCGGCATTTTATCTTATTGTAACTCCTTGTAACTCTCTCCTCCCACATATACATCGCGGTGTCCTGACATATAAATGCCTGTTTACTACAGGTTACTGTACTAGGCTTTCTGTAATTAATGTATTCTATTAAGTATTTAGAGAGTGAATTTTATTTATCAAATAATTACGTGTTAGCATTTATTTAAAATTAGTTTGTGAAATATTTCATTAAAATAGCATGTATCCTCAATTTTATATATATATATATATATGCTGCAAATCCACAAGGAAAAAGAAAAACGATTCCAAGGCCTTTCGTGTATTCAGAGCTGTATTCCTTGAAGAGGTTTAGCTCTGAATACACGAAAGGCCTTGGAATCGTTTTTCTTTTTCCTTGTGGTTTGCAGCATATATATATATATATATATATTAGGGTGGTTCTTAATATAAAAAAATTTCGATATTAAATTTTCCAGGCTCCCAACCCATAATTAGGTACTCTTGGATGGTTGAACTTATCTCATTGAGTTTCTTCTATTTTAGAGAATATTTAGGGGTTGCGCAGGCTTAATAAATTTTTGTATTTCATGGGTAATTTTTTTAAAATTTTATCAAACGGAAACTAAAATAAAGGATGACTAATAAAACAATATAATTGATGAATACTTTAAGAAAATAAACATAAATAATCTTCCCGGTATCTCAAATATGCTACCAAAATTTAAATAAATCTCCATGTAAAGTAGGATCATAAAACTAAGTGTTCTTTCCAAAAAAACAACATCTCAAAACATGATAAGCAAAAACAATATTTTCTTCATATTACAAGAAATAAAAACAAAATATTTTTAATGTTACAAGGAACCAAAGCAACATATTTTTCATATTACAAAAAAAGTGTTATTGAATATTGGACTCAAGTGTGCATTTTCTGCTGTCAGGATATTTTCGACGATGATTAGCGACAACTTGCATCAGATACTGCAGTTGCTCCTCGTCGTGAGTTAATCGGCATTTAAACTGTTCAATGAGGGCCACTGCTCGTTCAGCATTATCATGAACAACTTTTATACTTTTCGCAATGCTACAGGCATATTTATAACTATCATGAACAGTCCAGAATACAGGATCTTCATTAAAGAATTCGTCTGAAATGTCCAAACTTCTGAAAAACTTAACTGTGTTTTTCGATGTTAAGTCAACAAGGCTGACCTGAGCATTATGTGGAAGCTCGATCCGCTTTGGACAATCATCGCTTCCTTCTTTGGTCCTCATGGCCTGAACCATCTCACGCTTAACGCTTACAGGAACGTCTTCGTCGAATAATGTAAGGGGCAGCATTTCCTCTGACAGATACCAGAGATGTGAGTTGAATTTTCTAATGGCAGCTTCTGAGATGATCTTATTTGGGTATCTTTGAAGTTTCTTAAGGAGAATAAGGTCTTCATGCGGAGCAGATACAGAAACAGAAGCACGAACCATGCTCTCATGTAAATTCAGACAGCAAAGAAAGAAATTTCGTTTAGGGCCCTTTCTTCTTTGGTAGTCAGTTGAAATTGACTCTGAAACAACCATACCTTGATGGAGTAGAGAACCTTAGCCATCCATCGGGCGTGATGCATAGCTCCTGGAGTTTTAAAGCGAATTTCTTTTCCATCCCAAGAGTTATGGCCCAAGAAAAGAAGTGCCAGCTCCAGGAATTCTTTGTAATCATCTCGAACTGTTCCTTCCTGTAGCATCTTGCAAGCAAACGAAGTTAATGACCTCTTCTCTTCGTTGTCGATGTCATCTGCAGCCGTCTTATATCTGGACTGATCAATTTGAGGCCAAAACTTCTTGAAGCGCATGAATAAAGGTACTTGAGGGCCAGAAGGTGCTCCAAAATAAGACCCGAAAACAGCTCCAAACACCAATTCCATAATATGATGACGGCATGGAAAATGCGGAAGGTTTTTCCCTAGTTTTTGCTCGAGGAGAACGCAAGTTCCTGCGCGATGTCCAGTATTTGAAGCGGTAGTGTCAAAACTCATCCCAACAACGGACTGCTCAAGCCCCTACTTTTGGAGCTGGTTCACAATAGTTTGAGATTGCTCTTCTCCTGTTCCGGAAGAGAGTTTGGGAACACCAAGGAACTGACACGTGTCTTTGTTGGAGACTAAGAGGGAGACGATGGACGTTGGCTTGACCAATGAGGTCCGGGAGAATTTTTCCATCCCAATGAACAATGATAGGACAGTCAGTGTTGAACTCTTCCATTATGTGTTGAGCCGTTAAAGAGCGATGCTGCTGTCTATACCGCCTCACACTAGAACGGTTAATAACTAGCTCCGATACGTCATGACCAAGTCACTTTGCAGTAGCTGCCAACACGAAGGCTGCTGAGCGATCACTAACATTCGTACGATCAAGGGTTGATGCTAGATTAGGAGTCATGATAGCGTTCGTTGCACGTCGACGCTTTGGATGTGAAGAACCACCTGCTACAGCACCGAATTCTTCCTTCTCTGTACCCGATTCCTCGGCATCACTGGAAACACTACTGTTATTTTCACTGGAAGAGCTTTCCAAATGTGCAGTTGAAGTTTTTGCTTTGTCCCGGGAAGCCACAGCAGCCTGATATTCCGCATATTTGAGTCTCCGCTTGATAGCCGCTTCCTCCTTCCGAACTAGGACCATATCAATCCCAGCCATAGATCCTTTGCGACCAGGTTCTCTTTGAGCCTACAAGAAAGCTCGATCTTCAGGAAGTTTTATCATGGCAAGTGCGTTTTCATGAGCGATATCAAAAAGGTTTTTTGATTCTCTCGTGAATTCCTCTTCGTTCTTGATCTGCGTTTCTGACCTCCTCTTCATGCTTTTCTTTAGTCTCTGCTACTTAACAAATAATTTATTTAACTTTTTCATTGAGTGGTCTGTGCGTTTGATAGGAATTCGCGCTCGATTCCAAAACTTTTCTACGTCCAGAAGTACCTCTTTCAAACTATCTTTTACAGTTCTTTTTTCATTTTGGTGAAGATGAAGGAATACTGATAACACTTCACCATTCGAAGGCAATTTTGCCCCTATAAATTTGTCCTGCCAGTGCTCCACTAGAAATGGGGGCGCTCGAGTGTTAGGTTTAATCTTTGACATTGTGAAAACTACTTAATAACGCTGAAATGAATAAAAATTCCGATTAGATAACACAATAAAAGTCAATAACCAAATAATGATCTCCAGTAACATGGGAGCAAAAGGTTAGAGTGGAAGAATGTCGGAATGTTGCAAGAGATAATGATCAATGTTGCAAGGGGGGCGGGTGGGGTATGTTGCAAAGGGGGGTGGGGGTATGCGATGAAGAGGGTGGGGGTATGCGATGAAGGGGGTGGGGGTATGCATTGAAGGGGGAGGGGTATGCCTTGAAGGGGGGAGAGGGGAGGGAGCTTCGGGGGGAGAAGGAAGGATGACCTCCCCCTAAAGGGGTTGCCTTAACCTAAGAGAGAAAGAGAAAGGATAGACGGAGGAGGGCTTTTGGGGGAGAAGGTGGGATGTCCCAACCCCCCCAAAGGGAAACCTAACCTAAGTCTTAACCTAAGAAGGAAGGAGAGAGGAGATCTTTATTCCACCGGAGTCCGAAGCATTAGGAAGGTCCCGAAGCCAAGCGGGTCTTATATAGAGGAAGGTTGAGTTGCCAGATACCATTTTTTATTTTAATTGTCCAGGTATACATTATTAGGGTGAGTTGCTAGATACCACCATTTATTTTAATTCGTTACCAAAGCAAACTTACTTTCTCTTTTAAGAGAAATAATCACCAAAATTGAAATAAAAAATTCAACAAGTTTATTAATTATTGTAAATAAATAGAATTTGTCTTCTTCTGCACAAAAAATAATATAATACGGAACGTACAATCGTCAAAATAATAGTTCAGACGAAATACACACACACACAAAATAAAACAACTTTCTCCTTACCTTTCAAGACTATATATATTAGGGTGATGCACAAATCATGACCATCGTGGATTTTTAGGGATACCCCCTCATTTGTTCCAATTTGTCACAAAAACACCCTGTGAGAAATTCCAGGTCAAACAAATAACATTCAGAGGTCGCGCCCGCCAATTGAAAATTTGAAAATTACAAAAAATTAGAGTAAAATCAAATTTTTTGAATTTGTTCTTATTTTTGTTGCAGGTTTGTTGCAGGTTGCAGGTTTTGTGCAGGTTTGCTGCAGGCAGAATGGTAGGTGATGCGTATATGAGCAAATAGCGTTCAAGGAAATCGGTATCGCAGTGTGCTTGTGGCAGTGTCCAGGAGAGGTGCTATATCAGTGAGTCTCTCCGCCTCAATTTCTCTTCTATTTCCTCTATCTTAATTGTGACAAAAATGAGATCAAGAAGCTCAACAGATATCTGGCTGATCGGTCAACAAATAGATAAATTGAATCAAAGTAAGCTTCCATCAAAGAAAGAAGTAATTTCCTTATTCATGAATTATAAACATATGAAGAATGAAACTGTCAGAGAAGCATTAACTTCAACCGTTAATGATGTATTGGAAGTGTGGCAGAGAGCAGGAATACCAACAACCCAGAAATGTAATGTTGTGAAGAAATTAAATAAACTGTATGATGAGTGGCAAGGGCTGAAGAAGAGCAAAGGAAAAAAATCGAAGTTTTCAATAGAGAAAGAGAATACATGGAAAGAAAAATTGGATGGACTCTTTGATATTGCGCATGCAAATGCTAACGAGTTAATAACTATTGAGGAAGATAGAGAGTTTCTACGGCTACAAAGGGAAGGTCGAAAGGGTAAAATGATGGCAGTTGATAAGGATGAAGAAAAACGTCGAAAGGAAGCTGCGAAGAGACATGAAAAAATGGATAAGAAAAGGTTACATGAATCAAGTGCATTTGATGAAACAGTTGTTCTTGCAAGCAGCAGCAGTTCCTGCAGTGATTCACCTGCATCTACGGAAGAAGAAGTAGATCTGGAAGTGCCCTCAACATCCAAAAGAGGCCTTCCAAGAAAAAAATTCAAGATTATGAATGAAAATCTGCTTTCCTCATTGGATGTTGCTAAGATCAGCGACCGATCAGCCTCTTTAATAATTATTCCAACGATCGCAAATGTTGGAAAAGATCCAGAGATTTACAATGTTAGCTACTCATCGATTCGCAGGGCAAGACAGAAATCAAGAAAGAAGTTCAGTGAAAACTTGAAAGAAGAATTTCAAGCTGACAAACCCTTGATTGTTCATTGGGATGGCAAACTCCTCGAAGACATTACCGGGAATGAGGTCGTTGATCGGTTGCCAGTCCTAATCTCTGGCAGTGGAGAAGATCAACTGCTTGGAGTGCCAAATATAGATCATGGCACAGGAAAGGATACTGCAAATGCAGTACATCAGGCGATCATTGATTGGAATCTAATAGATAAGGTAAAAGGCATGTGTTTCGATACAACTGCATCGAACACAGGTCGTAAAAACGGAGCTTGTGTCCTAATTGAACAGAAAATGGAGAAAGATTTGTTGTGGTGTCCTTGTCGACACCATATCCTTGAAATCATGTTGGAAGCAGTGGTATCCCCTGCATTACAGGCTTCATCAGGCCCTGACATTCAGTTATTCAAAAGATTCAAAACAAACTGGAATAAGATTAATCTAACTTCATACGATAAATTAGAAAATTATCCACAAAAGGAAAAAGAGGAAATCATCAACTTTGCAGCAAGAAAAATCAATGAAGATCAACCTCGCGACGATTACAGAGAGTTATTGGAACTGACAATCATCTTGCTTGGCGGTACTCCAACGACTGGAATAAAATTCAGGAAGCCTGGGGCTTATCATAGAGCCCGTTGGATGGCGAAAGTCATTTATTCAATGAAAATCTTTATGTTCAAAAGTCAGTTCAAAATAACAGCAATAGAAGAAAGAAATCTAAAAGAAATTTGTTGGTTTTCTGTTTCAATTTATATTAAGCATTGGTTTTCAGCACCCTGCGCAGCAAGTGCTCCACGAAATGATCTGAGTCTTCTCAAGAATCTTCACAGCTACAAAAGCACAAATGAACAACTAGCAAATGCTGCTTTAGAAAAATTCAAGAATCATTTGTGGTATCTCTCAGAAGAGTTGATCGCATTGGCTTTCTTTGATGATAAAATCAGCTTTGACACCAAAAGAAAAATGAAGGAGGCTCTTACAAAATCTTCGGAGCCAGATCCTCCAAAGAAGACACAAATAGACATCAAAACTATTGACAATAAGCAGCTTGAAGATTTTGTAACTGCTAACACAAAGTCCTTCTTCAGTATACTCGGATTGTCTTCAACGTTCTTGAGCAAACCAGTAGAAGATTGGCTTCTCGATGAGAGTTATTGGGTTGCAAAGAACGTAGTGAATCACATGAAAGTTGTTAATGATATTGCTGAAAGAGGAGTGAAATTGATTGAAGATTATAACAAATTAATTACCAATGATGAACAACAGAAGCAATATCTACTGCAAGTTGTATCAAATTATCGGAAGAAGCTTCCGAACAAAACTAAGAAAACTCTCGTATCTTTGACGCAACAGTAAAATTTACGAGTATATCCATTCTATGTATCTATTGTAAATATCTATTGTATTGTATCTGTTTTATGAACAAATGGAAAAGAGGAAGGTGGTATGATAGGCCTCGTGGGGAACTTCCACTCAAAAAAAAAGTAACGTGACGCTTGCTGTACCTCCTGGGTGTCATGGAAATCAGCAAATTTTCAAATGGCGGGCGCGACCTCCAAATATTCGAATTTTGACCCGAAATTTCCCCAGGATCATTTTTCCACCAAATTAAACCAAATGAGAGGGTATCTCAAAAATTTGAAACAAAAACATTTTACTCCCCCACTTTTGCATCACCCTAATATATATATATATATATATATATATATATATATATATATATATATATATTTGTAACGTTAGTTGCAAAGGGGGAGTGGATGTGCAATGAAGGGGGAGAGGTTATGCAATAAAGGGACTTCTCGCGTAAGAATGTGGTAAAATTGTATTTAGTTATTGAATTTCTGCCCCTTTATGCAATATTGATCGCAACAATATTTTATTATTTTGCTACCATACTAAATCAAGCCTCAATTTTTCGGATGCATATTATTTTTCAACCATACTAAATTGAGCCTCAATTTTTCGGGTGCAAATTATTGTGCAACCATACTAAACACAGCTTTCCCAAGATTCCTCACTTGTGGATTTTTCCTTCTCGCATAGATGTGTGAATAAATAACCACCCCGCCAGTGCTGGAGCTTATTTCGGATTCCACGTTAAACTGTGGGTCTAAGGCGGAGTGAAAAGCTTAACCATTGTTAGAATGAACAATTCGGCGAGGAGTTAGTTATTATTACACATAGAAAAGGGTCTAAGGCGGAGTGAAAAGCTTGACCATTGCAATTCGGCGAAAATGAGTTAGCTATCATTATTACTATTGTAATTTGTACCACCCTATATATATATATATATATATATATATAATATTGTGTGTGTGTGTTAATTTTGAAAAATGTATAATAATAATATATCCTTTTTTTTATTCATTCATTTCAATAACTAAGAAGATGATATCATACAAATTACGTGTAAATTAAAATAACGAAGTTGATAAAATCGAAAACATTTTTTTATTTACAAGGAATAGTCGCTTGGAGAGCGAAGTGTGTCTTTCAGAGAGAAAGTTTTTGACCCAAATTCCTTCTAGCCAGTTTGTGGTTTTAAGAAAGCCTCGGGCTGGACCTTCCGCTGGATCTTCTCATTTATCTGCCTCCGTTCACTCTTAAATAGACAGAGTTAATATTGGGATTCAATTTAATAACTGAAAGAAAGTAAATAGAACGGCGTTTAAATAATTAGTTTCTTATATTGTTAATATTGGTTTTAATAGATTCTCTTAAAAGGAGAAAATTCATTTGCTTGAAATTTAAAAAAATCCGAAATTGATTCTTTCTATATATATATATATATATATATATATATATATATATATAGACAGAGAGAGAGAGGAATGACAAAAGAAAATAGGCATTGTACATTCTAAGGTTTTAGTGAAGGAAAATTGAATATTACCCTTAGAGAATATGATAACGGAATGAATTCTTTTTTATTTTTCTGATTTTGTGCAGTAGAAAGGATAGCCAAAAGAAAATAGACACAGTTGATGTGGTGAATACATCACTAAAGAAACTTAACTCTTTCATTTGAGAATAAAAAGCTATCTCCCCAATTTATCCCTTTGGTATGAAAATTAAAAATACCGAAATTGATTCTTTCTATATATATATATATATATATATATATATAGAGAGAGAGAGAGAGAGAGAGAGAGAGAGAGAGGAATGACAAAAGAAAATAGACACAGTTAATGTGTTTATTTCTCTTAAAAGAAAAAGTCCGTTTATATATATATATATAAGATAAGGAGAAAGTTGTTCAATTGTGTGTTTGTGTGTGTGTGTGTGTGTTTCGTCTGAACTATTATTTTGACGATTGTACGTTCCGTATTATATTATTTTTTGTGCAGTAGAAGGCAAATTCTATTTATTTACAATAACACCAGTACACATTTGAAAACTTGTCGATCGATTTTTACAAACTAGTTGGTGATTCTATATAATTTGAGTGCGCTGATCTCAAAAATATAGTTAGTTTTTCCTTATCACGTATGGTTTTCTTACTACAGGGTGTGTCATAAACCCCCCATTTATCCCTAAATGTGAACCATCTTATCGAGACCAACATTGGATTGCACATGCTAAACCATAAATTTTGTTGTTATAGACTACAGTAACGCTTACATAATAATGTAGGGTAAATATATATAACAACCAGTCCCGTTCCCAGCAAAATACTCTCTCCCCTCCCATCAATGCGTGGTTAACATTTGGGGACAGATGAGGTATTACAACATCCCTTGTAGCACGAAATCTTTAGGTGATAGAGTAAAACATAATTAAAGCAGAATTAAATAGCTCCTAGCTCTTGGACAAGCATATTGCTTTTTTATGAAAGAATAAAAAAATAACTGAAAGAAACAAAATATATTTACCTTCTTTACTTGCAAACATTTCAGGACTTAAGACTACACCAGCAGTAATCCGCCATCATATTTGTATGCCATCTTCCTTGATATATTCTTTCCATGGTTTTGATATCCTGGTGAAATCGTTCCCCTTGCTCCTCACTGACATCACCGAGATTTTCGGGAAAACAGTCAAGATGCGAAAATAAGAAGTGAACTTTCAGGTTCATGTTGCAGCCTAAGGCGCAAAACTTTTTAAGCATATTTTCCACGAGTCTTTCATAATTTTGGCTTTTGTAGTTTCCCAAGAAGTTTTCAACAACATCTTTGAAACCAAGCCATGCTTCTTTTTCTTTATTGGTCATTATGTTCAGGAAATGATCGTCTGTCAATAACTTTCTAATCTGAGGACCTATAAAAACACCTTCCTTTATTTTCTCGTAGCTAATCTTTGGATATTTTGAACAAATGCACTTGAAACACTCACCTTCTCTATTCAATGCTTTGACATACTGCTTCATCAAGCCTAACTTAATGTGCAAGGGTGGTAGGAGGATTTTATTTGGTTCAACTAGATGTTCATGTAAAATGTTCTTTGATCCTGGGGTAAGATTCTCTCTAGGAGGCCAAGTTTTCCTCTTCCAGTGATGGTCACGTGCTCGACTATCCCATTCGCAGATGAAACATGGCATCTTAGTGTATCCTGATTGCTGTCCAAGTAACATGCAAAGGACTTTGAGATCCCCAGACAATATCCATCTGTGATTTTGATACTGAATTTTTTCCAGAAGAAGTTTCATGTTATCATAGGTCTCTTTTAAATGAGTAGAATGGGCCACTGGGATTGATGCATATTTGTTACCGTTGTGCAGTAACACTCCTTTTAGACTGGTTTTAGAGGAATCTATAAACAACCTCCAGTCACTGGTTTGGTATTCGATCCTAGCTTGCACACTAATCCTGTGATGTCCTTGCAAAATACCAAGGGACCATCTTCTTCGAAAAAAGGCACAAAGTCTTTCTCACGATTTCTGTACCAAGCAAAGTATGTGTCGGATGCCAATAAATTGTTCTCCTGCAATCTAGACCCCAAAAGTTCTGCAGAGTCCTTAGGCAGATTCAAATCCCTGACTAAGTCATTTAGTTCGGCTTGGGTTAATGGTTTAGGAGGATCTCGGTCAGCTGTTGGCTGTTCATAAACATCATCATTGTCTGGATTTGGAGCTGAATCAGAATCTGAATTGTATTGATCCAGACTCTCGGGTGGGCGGGGAATAGGAACTTATGGACCATGAAGTACCGGCCTTATTGCAGATGGAAGACTTGAGTATTGAAGTCTCTCTTTATTCTTTGCATTATAACCTTTAACATTGCAAGAACAGAAGTAGCAGTCGTCTGTATGGTTTCTAGGCTCGCGCCATACCATAGGGATCCCAAATGGCAAACTTTTCTTTTTACCTTTGCTCCAATTCCTTAGTGCCGCAACACACGTAAGACAAACCTTGTGTGGAGCCCAACTTTTGTCTTGATCTCCTAATTTAATTCCAAAATAAGCATGATAAGCTCTCTTAATGAAGGTCGTTACATTTGTCCTTTGTTTTACAACAACATACCGACCACAATAATAAAATATGTCTGGACTATGGGTACATCCTCTAGAAGCCATTATTAAAATTTTAAAGACGTAATGTTAGAATTATCTATCTGAAAAATATGAAAAAATGAAATTAATTAAAGATAAAAAAGGTAAAAAATTACAAAACGCCCCAAAATTGTTTTGCTAATAACTTTAAAACTGTGGGTGATAGAAAACAACTGGTAGCATTTTTGAATTCAGCGTAGCGAACTGCTTCAGAATCACAACTCAAAATAAAGAAATCGATTTTCATGCAGACCGGTGTAATTAATAAACATATTGAATTTTTTATTGTCAATATTGGTGATTATTAATCTTAAAAGAGAAAGTACGTTTGCTTTGGTAACGAATTAAAATAAATGGTGGTATCTAGCAACTCACCCTAATAATGTATACCTGGACAATTAAAATAAAAAATGGTATCTGGTAACTCAACCTTCCTCTATATAAGACCCGCTTGGCTTCGGGACCTTCATAATGCTTCGGACTCCGGTGGAATAAAGATCTCCTCTCTCCTTCCTTCTTAGGTTAAGACTTAGGTTAGGTTTCCCTTTGGGGGGTTAGGACATCCTACCTTCTCCCACCAAGCCCTCCTCCGTCTATCCTTTCTCGTTCTCTCTTAGATTAAGGCAACCCCTTTGGGGGAGGTCATCCTCCCTTCTCCCCCCGAAGATCCCTCCCCTCTCCTCCTTCAGGGCATACCCCCTCCCCCCTTCAATGCATACCCCCTCCCCCTTCATTGCATACCCCGCCCCTTTTGGAACATACCCCCACCCCCTTTGCAACATTGACCATTATCTCTGGCAACATTGCAACATTCTTGCACTCTAACCTTTTGCGCCCACACTACTTCTCCGTCTCATAATTGTTGATAGTAATACATCCACAACATAAACAAAACTCCCATGATAATCCGTAAATATTCACTTTACAATGAGAATGGAATGCTTACTGAATTTACACGTGACTTGTTAGTGATGTACTTTCGATTAAGTAAATATCATACATGCAGACTATGGTGCCATTATATAATTATAAAATTAATAAATGATGACTTAGGTTTACGAAATGTTCATCACTATTAATAAGTGGAAGAATGTATTTTAATTTTTTAAATGTTCATATATTTCTTGGTCACAGTATGTTCATTGAACTAATTGTAATAAAAATAACTATAAATAATGACATTGATAAAATAAATAACATATGTAATGTTTTAACTTGAACACGTTCATTAACCGCTAGATGAAAAAACAAGAATTCAGTTTCCGACAGAACTGAGCACACCAACGCACCAGGACAGACTGGGGCTCTTTTGTTGGAAAGTACAACGGCTTTGCGCGACTCCTTATAATTGAAGTAGTTTCACAAAAATTCTCCGGAAGTGTCTTTAGTAGGAGTACAATCTTTTTTTCGGGTTGGGAGCGTGACAATTCAAACGTTCATTTTTAAGGACCACCCTAATATACATATATATATATATGGAACAAATGGATTTTAATTAAAAAAGATTCAATGTGGGTGAATCGTTTAATATCTGCCAGGTGCTTGATACCCTGTGACGGTGTTTAGGCATCCAATATGATCATTATTAGAAAAATGTATAAGCTGTCAAAACAATTTTCTGTCTACAACCGTATCCTTTCTCCTTATAGGTCCGATGCGGAACTCGATCATGTTATAGCTACTTTTCGTGACAGCTTTGAAGAAAAGCAAATAGTCGACGGCGATTTGGAGGTTTTACAGCAGTCAACCCAGTGACCTGAATACGGAGGTCGAAGTATTGGCTCACATCCGGTCCAAAGATTGCCAGGTCGTCGGGGAACTAATGTAAGCTTTTTTCCTTTTGGTTAAGGAGAAGACACAGTGTATTTTTATCAATTTATTAAATGCTGGAAATCATGTTTTATAAATTAGTACAATTCAGCTTAAATTTGTTACAGAATTTGCATCCAATAAATAAGCTACAGAGCACTTGACTAACATTATTGGGAACATCTTATTTTTTACACAATATAGTTACAATTATATACATATATATATATATATATTAGGGTGGCTCTTATCCATATGGTGAAATTTCAGAACAGAGCAGTGTTACGTCTGACCCCGCCAAATGGTTTCTTTTTATGAAAAAGTATCCTATGTGAAATTTGAACAGATGTTAATATTTAGAGGTAGCTCAAAGCCGTCAAAATTTGTACACTCTAGCACCCCTCCAGACATAGGCCAAGTGTGTTGGCCGTTTAAGTTATTTGTCTAGGAAATTAAGTATATTTGCATCATTATAAAGAAAGATCATTGTACAAAAATGTAATTACATAATTTCAAAACAGCGTAGAAGGGACACTTAGTTATAACAGAATCGCACATCACGACTTCATCAGCAGCGTTGATTTCTTCGCGTCAGGAAAGTTTGCCCGGCTCTGTTCGATAACTTGGAGGGTATATTGCAGCTGCTCTTCATTTCGAAATCGCCCTGACCGCCTCGCGTCTTGTATCAGGGCAACGCCTCGCTGTACATGGTCGTTGGTCGTTGCTAAAGAGCGGAGGGTTGCCTGGGCAGCCTTGAAGTCATTCTTGTCATTCCATGTACCAGGGTCTTCGTTGAGGAATGTATCCGGCATGCCTAGCGTCGCGAACAGTTTTCTGCTTTCCTTTGACACAAAACTGGCGAGCGTTTTTTGTTCCACCGTCGCCAGATCCACGAACGCCCGTTTTGGTGGGTCGTCCTCTCCTTCCTTCTCTGTTGAAATTTTCAGAATGGCCTGCTTTGTGGTTGAATCCACCTCTGGATCAAAGAGGCTTAGAAGAATCAAATCCTCCGACAGGTACCATAGGTGGCCGGGCAACTTGCGTGATGTAGCTGCACTGATGTTTCGTTGAGGGCATGTGTGAAGCTTAGCTTCCCTCGCTGTCAGATGAAAATGAGACCGGAACATCCAAACTTTGAGGCTGTAAATGGCTTTTGCCATCCAGCGAGCAAGATGCATAGGCCCAGGAGCTCGAAACGTCTTCCCACGTGAAGGTGTGCTTCCGAGGAAGGTCAGCATAAGGTTGAGTAGCTCGCGATAGTCATCTCTGGGTTCGTGTTCCAACAGCTGCTGCTCACTGAACGCAATGACCTCGTTCCGGACATCGGCGAGCTCTAATGCAGCGAAGTCGTCCGAGAAGGCGTCCTCGTACCTTTCTTGGTCAATGGATGGCCACTGTGCTTGGAATCGCTTGAACAAGAGGATTTCCGGTGCACTGTTGGGGCCCAAGCAAGCTTGAAAGGCGGCGGCCAAGACCAACTCCAGGATATGGTCTCGACAGGTAAAATGCAGAAGACGCCGGCGCAGTAGGAGCTCGAGAATTACGCAGGCTCCTGACGATCGACCGGTGTTGGAGTTAGTTGTGTCAAAGCACATGGCACGGATAAAGTTTTCTAGCCCCCACTGGCGAATGGCGTTGTACACAGCATGGGCCATAGCTTGGCCGGTCCCATTGGGTATCTTCGGAATCTCCAGCAGCTTCTCTCCCATTGTCGAGACTAGAATAGCCAGCCTATCCACCTTCATATTCCCTGTGAGATCAGGCATGAGCTTGCTATCCCAGTGGACTGTAAGGGGTGTGTCTGGTTTGAACGCCTCTTTGATGCTGGCAGGGGCTGCTTCTCGGTGTTGTTGACGTTGACGTTGGATGGTCGACCTGTTCAGAGCAAGCTCTTGTGGGTCTTGTCCAAGGGCTCTGGAAGCCTCGAAGATGATCATTATAGTAGCTCTGTCACTTAAACCATTTCGATCAAGCATAGCGGCCAGTTGGGGTGAAATGACAGGTTTGCGTCCTCGTTTTCGTGGCGGAGAGGCACTACCCGCACTACTTGTGCTGGGACCTGGTTCTTGATACATATCTTCTTCTGAGTCAGTGCTGCTCTCCAGCTCCGTTTTTCCCAACAAGGCTTCTTTGTCAAGTTGTAATCGATGACGTCTCCTCATCAATTTTTATTCCTTCTCCTTCTGCTTCTGCTGTTGTTGGAGCAGCACCTTGTTAACTCCCCCCAGGGAGCCAGGTCGTCCCTTCTTCCGCTGAGATTCAAGGAAAAGCTTGTCTTCTTGATTCTTGATGAGCTCCATGGCATAAGGTTGTGTGCTACGTCAAAAAGTTCCTCGACTTTGGCTAAGAACGTGGTTTCATTAGCTTGTTGGGTGTGGGTTCGACGGCTTTTGTTCTTCTTCAGCCCTTTCCACCCGAAGAAGAGTTGCTCAAGCTTTTTGATAAAATCCTGGCTATGTTTGGTTGGGATTCTGGCGCGAGACCAGAACTCTTCGACTAGCTCGATGGTCCGAGTTGCTGGTCGGATTTCTTCTTTGAGAACAATATGGCGATGCAAGAAGTGGCCAAGAACTTGCCTCCCCGAAGGGAGTTTACTTCCTTCGATCCGTCCCCGGGGCTAACCAGAAAATCGTGGGAGCGCGTTGCCATCATGCATAAAACCTGTAAGCAAAGAAAAGGAAACAAGTCATCGAGGTCACAAATAGGGGGCAAACTTTGAAGCCCTTGAGCCACCCCTAAATATTATTCAATCTGGCTCATATTTGACTCATCTTAGTTTTTACCAAAATGGAACCACCTGAGAAGGTCAGAGGTAGAACTTTCCAAAATGTCAAAATAAGGGCCACCCTAATATATATATATATATATATATATTATATAATATATATATATATTATATATATATATATATATATATGCTGCAAACCCATAAGGAAAAAAACAATTCCAAGGCTTTTCGTGTATTCAGAGCTACACCTAGTCATTCCCTGACGAGGTGTTGCTCTGACTACATGAAAGGCCTTGGAATCGTTTTGTTTTTCCTTATGGGTTTGCACCATTCATTCATTTCACGTGTTTAATTGTGAAATTCATCCCATATATATATATATATATATATATATATATATATATATATATATACACACGCGTACGCGTAAAACTTTACACATTGCATCGAGTGTGCACAAATGGATACCTTTTTTTAATCTCCATGCACACCATTTCATCATCCAGCTCAGTGTCGCATAAATCGAATAATTTTAAAAAATTTATAAATCCCTTTCGACATGACATATGCATGAGAAATGAAAGGCAGTACATGCCGCAAGTATTACTAAAGTATCCCTGGAATCGGTAAGGATTCAAGACAATTTCAGGGATATGAACTGTTCGAGAAATTTTACAATAACAGAGTTACTCCAGCGATGAATCCCCAGTGAATTAAAATAATACATTCTTTAACTATTTTTAAAGTAGATAGCCAACCAATGAATCCCTTCGCCACCAACAATGTCGGCATTCACAATAATTCCCCCTCATTTTCCCGTAGTTGGTAATTTCAATGTTTCATTCTTCGCAAACACACCGATAAATTTGGAGCATGTGATTCGGTCACTATTCATTACTCTCTGAAGTGTATTCGCATCCATTTTAAAAGTCAGTGACAACGTTCCTGAAGCGGTCAATTTCTATAAGAGCTTGTGACTCGAGGTATACTAGTACACTATTAGGACCGTCTATCGGGTTGGCGAATTCCAATCTGACTGAGATGTTTCCACTCTGTTGTGGACTTAAGTGTGTACTTACACTAGCAGATAAGTCGGCTGTGATATCAAATGGATAAAGGTTAAATTTATCGATGAATTCTTTCTGCGCTACCCCAATCCCGAGCTCATCACAAGCACCTGCAATATGGGCCAGATTACTATAAGCTCTCGCACAAAGCGGGAACACAGCGTCTGATGAGTAGTCCGTATCCATAGTCCCATCCAACGCAACGCCATTGACGTATAGTTATATTTTTGAGGCCGAAATTCTCGAATTTAAAGTCGTTCTTTTTATATTTTCCATTCGTCGAAGCGTGATCCTGCATTCCAATTATTAACCTTTTAGGTAGAACTCCCAGGACCACGTTTTCTAGCTGCTTCGAGGCCAACCCTGCGGGGACCGTGTATAGTTTGATCTGTACTCTGTTAATTGGGTATTTTACTGTTGCGTGTATTAAATTTTTTTCAATTTCTAATTGTTTAGCAGAACTTAATTTCACTCACCGCACGCGGAGATATGTTTCAATAATGTGAATCACAACGGGTTTTTCCCCTCTACTTGATGAGGCCCCAGATTTATGCAGATCTCAGGATTCGTGCGGGTGAACTTTAATTTCATATCCACCCCATTCATAAACAGTTTCTCCTGGAATGTGAAGTCTGTATGCAGACGTCCAAAACACTTATATATATCTTCTTTTTAGAATTTTTTAATTTATCCTTTACAGTATATTACTTTCGTCTGTAGTCTGATAATAGCCCTCGGCAGTTGAAAAGGTATCCTTCGCTTCTTTTGAAAAGTTGAGGACATTTTCCAGATAGGCTCTTAGGTGATAATAACCCGTTCCTGCCGAAATGTTGACCTGGTTTAAATACACCTCACACTGACTGAATATGGAGTGCAGAAAGTTGGTTTCAGGGTATGCAGAATAATTATCATCGCATTCCGTTCCATCAGAATGGGCTATACGTAGTTTAGCGTACATATGCATGCAGCTTGGATAAAAAAAGTATGGACCTGAGCTGGGCATCATGAATTCTATAGGGGCACTCGGGGAACTAATTGTGTTTAATGGGTTAATTTTAATAAAGTCACCGTACTCGATAGAAACTTGTGTTGGGGGCATATCAAAGAGGGACAGCTCCGATTTGCAACATCGTAAGCTACACGGATGGATGAAGCGTGCTATGACGAGTCAGAAATAGTGCCACCTCTCTCGACAAGTAGTAATCAGTCTATGATTCGTGAGAGCAATGTCCTCAGCTTATATCAGTTAAAAATGATCAACCATAGGTTTCATTCGCTTTGAACACTTCTTTTTTTATGTCCTTCTACTTTTAACGGCACGTGTTGGTAACCCGTTCTTCCAGACAGCCCTCATCTTCTTCCCACTACCACGCATTTATCTCTTTGCATCTTTGATGATTTCGTCCCGTGTACGTTTTAAGTGTTTTTTTAGGTCTTTAGGTTTAGCTTCACCCATTGTCTTCCACCATATTAAAGCCTGATGGTAACGCTTTCCTCCCGAGGTATCTGGCACCCCTCTTCAACAATGGGACAGCCGTGCGTAGTATGATTGAAAAATCGGTTCCAAGCCCACTCCCACGCTGATATCTCACCCTCGATATACTGTGAAAGGCTTTCGAGTCATTATAACTGAATGCGACAAAAGTGCAGCTTCACTGTTAAGCTCCCATCACCGAATGGGAAATTTTTTCACTCAATCGTTCTTATATATATTGAGATATTGGTTAATAAATTAGTCGCAACATTCACATAATGGGGCTTGTCATATGTTATGCTCAAGCACTTCCCTCTATGTTTGGGAATGTGTGCAATGCGCAGCAGAACTGCCTGGGTATCCCCAACAAATTGATGCCCCACGATATTGCTGTAAATATAGCACATGTCTGGGGATGGACAGCCAACATCCAATTTCTCCAATTTCAACTGATACATTAAGCTGGACAAGTCATGTTGTGCCTCGTGAAAGGTATCTCTTTGGAACGCTGCTCCATATCAGCCCTCGGTTATATTTTGGAACAATCTTTTATCTTTAATATTTCTATTATCCTGTGATTTTAGGGTCAGGGCATGTGCAGGGGTTTCTTTGTTTACGATTTCGTATACTAAATCAGCCGTAACATTTGACCTTTTTAAACTTCCGTTTATGTCCCTCACAACCTCCTCGGCCGCACCATAACGACCCTGGCCTAGTGTTACTACTATAGTGTAATACAGTGCCTCCCCACTTCGTGCGGCACGCATGGTTTCATCCCTAATTACTCCTACCTTTTCACACTCATCACGATCTCTAAGAACCGTAAAAACAGGTTCTTTATAATCAGTACTTAAGAAGCTGGTGGATAGCTGAATTTCCCATAACCCCACCTCATACCGATCATGACCCAATTCAACAGACCTATGGAGTTCTTTTACAAAGATGGCCAGGGTGTTGTTAGGATGTACAGACAGAGAAGAAGAGGACGGGAGTGTGACATAGAAGTGGTTAGGTGCCATGTTGCATACTATTTAAGCTTCATTATTGCATTAGCTTTTATATAGGTGTTGAAGCTTTCTGAGTACCTTAGCCATTTCACCTTGTACATTTTTCTCTTTCCTGAACCTCTGTTGCCTAATTTTTTTTTCAATTTTAAACACATTTTTTCCTAAATTAAATGTCACTTTCTGCAACTCCTGCGATTTCTTCCCCCATTCAAATCTTCAACGTAATACCTCATTATTTCGCCTTTAGGTCTCATAGCCCTAACTTTAAAAATCTCACGTGTCCAGCCTTGCTCAAATCCCTTCGCGAATTTATTTCCCGAACGCGATAGGCGATAGCCTTATATAATCACTGATTTTGAAACGTGTAGAGTGTGGCAGTGCTCTACGAATATCTATTCTCACCTCACATTTTGTGTGCGTACCTCTTTCTAAAACCTCGTATGGTGTTGTTCCAATCGAGCGATGGTGTGAACGATTGTATGACGAGGCCAAAATCCCAGAATGTTTTTATATCTGTATGTGTTTTTATGTATAAAACAGCGATGCATGCGTTCCTTTATGGTACGTTTAACTCTTTCAGCTGAAGAGTCCTTATGTATAGAATTGCTAGTGCAGTAGCTGATATTAAACTCTGCCAACATGTTCTGAAAAGCTCAGCCTATAAATTCTTTCCCCATATTGGTACAAAAATAGCCAGAAATACTGTTTTCTTTCAACATCAGCGTCTTGGTAGCGACATCGATCATTATATAGTGAATATCTTTGCATGGCTGTTAAATCCGCTTGCCAAATAGAGTCAATCGAAGCTGCTGTTGTCCTGGCTGTTTTAAACCTTTTTCTCACCGGATTATGAAATGTATAAACATTCTGCTCCCGCAAAAACCTCTCAATATCTTTTTTTCCCTCCTCCATCATTGTAAACACCTCTGTACAGTCTATCAACACCGCCGCAGGAGGCTGGGTTAGAAATGTCATAATAGCGTTTTCTTAATATGTTAGCCATTTGTGTATTTCAGAGACACGTGGATAGGGTTGGCCGTTGTTGTTTGGTTTCTTCTTTCTCCTCTTCAGAGATGCTATCGTTGGGGGTTGATGGCGTACTCAGTTGTGGCACATGCAGGAATTGCTCCAAGTCTTTTAACCTGTTCAGATTTCCTATCAATATTTTGGGGACATTTATTTGTTGTAGTCTTGCTTTAATATTGTTCCATCCTGATGGTGGGGGGCCTATCTCACTTTCTCACCAGACCATGGATAATATCGGCGATATTCGATCCCTGTACCCTTGATCCTTCAACAATGACCTCGCATGTATCGGTCCACTGTATGATTATAAAGACTTAAACCTTTATTCCTCAATGTATGTGGGAGACTGCTTTTTAATACATGCTCGATGTGTTTCGTTCCGTTATTCTTTGGTTGGTCATCTTTAACGTCGGACCCAGGTCCTATGTCGCTATGCTCTTCGTTGCTCGCGCTGTGCCTAATAACCACGAGGATCTCTGTCAGATTCTTATAATCTTCGTACTCATCATGATGAAATTTCTGCAGAGCCTCTTGGTACAAGATCCTTTTCTATCCGGTGCTTTTCACTGTTTAATAGGTCTATCACTTCGCTTTCCACTCTTCTAAGCCTGCTTTTACAGGGTTCTAGAACCGTGTCTGGAATCTTTGAACTTTGCAGTGAAGCATACACCTCGTGTGGAATCACTACCACTTTCTTCAGTATATTAATCTAGTCAGTAAAGGTCCCAAAACTGAAAATAAGATGGGGAGGAATGATCCCTCTCTATGTACAATAATTCGCTTTTTCTTCTCCACAGTTTGACTTTTACGAGCGAGCGTACGTATTATGTTCTTGTAACGATGTAGACGAGCCTTCTGAGATGATTTCATGGTACATTACATTTTATAACATTAAGACAGATTTCACAGATGCATTTAAAAAAGTCCGAGCCGATATTTTTAACAAACATCTGCTGCAATGCCCGGGACAATCGATGAGAGATTTTTATTAATTCAGGTATTTCTTTAGTCTCTTTGTCATTCTGGAATATACACCGTTTCAGGCTCGTTTGTGAATATATTCGTTCTTGGAAGCACTCTAAACGTGTTTCGCGGGTGAAGACCACAAAGCAAATATCCGTAACGTTGACTTGTAGCTTCTTTATAAACTTCCAGAAACTCCTTACGCTGATTCGGGAACATTTGATTCGCTAATACCCCAATTTGGGACACATCTCTACGTTGCGTTAATAAGACTAGATATTGTGTATTGAATGACACATCGCTCATGTATCTATTTTTGAAAAATAGATTCTGATTGATGAAGAATACGCTTATGTTAAGATGGTGGAAGAACACTGTAAATATCTCGGCAAACGTTCTAGCCATTTCCAACATGAGATCGTCAATTACATTAACTGTATGTTCACTTCCCTTTAACGAATTAACGTCATATACGCCTTTTTAGAACAAAATATCATCTTGGTACGCGGTGAACACTGACTGGGACGTCGAATAGCACCATATTACTTTATGCACAAATTTTGAGAACATCTTCCCCTTATCTTTAATGATTTTAAACATACACACAGTTTTACCACATCCTGTAGGGACAGATATAATACATGTGGCTGGGCTTGTGAACCTGAATTTTTCTACAGATTCCATCTCTAACACGTCACACCCCTAAGAGGAACATTTACAAAATATAATACAAATTTAAGTGATATTCCTTATATTCTTGTTTTCTTCTTCCACAGAACCGTGAATGACAATGAGGTACAGCATCCCACCATCGATATTACAGACAACCCCGATGACAGTGTAGTTTTGATTACAGACTCCAACCCCGCTGACGAACACCTCCACCACGTGACAGTTCAAAGTGGAGGCACGATGATGAGGAACCTTCCACGTCAGGTATAAAATGTGCCAGGAGTGCACCGGCTGCTAAACCCCCAGTAATAGAGCCCCAGCCATCTACATCTTACGACACAAGTCCCGCGCTAGCTCCCTCCTCAATTAAATTTGTACCCCCTTATTCCTATTCAATTCCGGGTACATCCTTCACGCCAGCTGTTTCTCCTGCTGTAAAAGAAGGTATAACATTCGAACTGGTGCGCACCGCTAACCCCACCCCTGCCCTGAATTGAAATCGGTATATAGTCAGGGTTGACCCGGAACCCTGTATAGCAACGGTGTTGAACACGGACTGCGGCGCGTAGTTGAGCGTATTGTGGAGTTTGCCCTTCAAAACAGCGACGAACGTGAAGTGAGGACGAGGTTATCCTCCGGGTTCGGGTCAGTTGACGGGGATGTAAATGATCTTCGGTAATAATACCATTCAGACGCTTGGCCGATGTAGATGTAGAATATATCTTGGGCCGTATAATGCAGGTCTCTCAGAGTAGTAAAGCGTTCAATATGGACAACTTCACGGTAGATATTGACAGAGTATTCCGGGTTGCGGGTTATAGTACCACACATTATACTCTTAACTTCAATTCTCCGGTTATTTACCGAAAGCATATAAACGTCGATCGTGGTTGCGGCTTTATAGCAATAGTCTTAGCACATATGTTCACTTTGCTAAGTACATGGACGCAAAAAATTTGATTGCCTATGGTTGTGCAGCGTGCCCGTAAAGTGGCTTCAGATTGCAAGCTTGAGTTTGTGTAATATGGGTCCTGAAGAGCTGAGAAGAGTAGAGCAAGAAATGAATGATCATCGTAGGACTGTGTTTGTATTTAAAAGCTGTGTGCGAGATCGTACAAGACCTCTACTTATTTTAGAATTCTCAGGAACAGCGTAATATAAGGACTCTTTACGCTAGTTATGATAAAAGTCGAAAATATGGAAGGCATCATGATTTGTGTAAAGGGTGTCTCGCGTTTGTGGATGATATAGTGAAACATTGTAAGGATTGCCACATTGTATGTGAGAAATGTAAAAGCTCCCAATATGAAAGTCGTGTAGTTGAAGCTGAGAAGAGGGAATATAATGTGTGCAGACGTACATTTTTCAATAATAAATGCTTTGAGATCCATAAGTGAATTGGCACTTGCATGAAAATGAGAATCTATGAATGTGGTATGTTTCATATGATGGATAATTCGGGTAAGTTTGAACATAAATGCGATGAAATGCACTGTTTTACATGTCATGAAAAATATAAGGGGGATGGAGTAAAGCATGTATGTTATATGAAATGCTAAGCTTAAAAATAAACCCTGTATAACCGTGTACTACGATAAAAACTTACACAAACCCTGAAACCAAAGAGATTATCCCACATCTACTCGTAAGCCAGGCTATCTGCGATGAGTGCATGGAAGTCGAGTGTGATGAGTGTCATAAATGTGGTAAACGGACAAACGTTTTTAAAACGATCACACACGACAATACTGTGAAACTCTTTGTGTCCTATATCATCAAGTTAGCGGACAAGTTAAAAAAAATGACTGTATATTCTTACCCATAACGGGGCAAAATTTGACACACAATTCCTTTATAAGGAACTGATTGAACACGAGTCATCAGAGATATTTACAGGCCACCCCTTGAAAAGGGGAAACAAACTTATACAAATGCAGATAAGAGGTAATGTTCAGTTTAAAGATACTTTATTATTCACGCCTTGTAAACTAATCAAACTACCCAAGGTAATGGGTGTAGCCGCCGAAGTTTCAAAAGGGTATTTTCCTTACACTTTCCTCACTAGTGACACTTTAAATTACGTAGGACTACCTCCCCCCAAACAATACTTTAACTACACCAACATGAGTGATAGTGAGCGTGAAGATTTTGACCGCTACTACAACAGTTTTAATGAAGCTAATTCTTACAGTATAGCTGATGAATGTGAGCGTTATTGCGTGAATGATGTCCACATGCTTAGAATATGTTGCCAGGCCTTTAGAAAGATGTACATAGACTGTTTCAACTGCGATCCGCTGCAAGTCGCAACCACAATCGCATCATTGTGCTTTACTATGTTCAAAAATAATTTCATGCACTAAGGACACCTTAGCCGTCATTGACAGAAACAACCATCGCAGTTATGAACACAAGGATATTTACTGGCTCAGATACATATAGCAGCAGGCCGGAGTATATAAACACGCCCGCAACACGGGAGAAGTACCCATTAAGGTCAATGGTCGTGTTTTTTGGGTTGATGGTCTAAAGCGAAGACTGTGCCACTGGTGAGAAGATTTTGTACTCCTTTAACGGTTGCTGGTGGCATGGATGCCCACGTCCTGAGTGTAGAGTCGTAGGAGATATCCACGGTATATCTCCTGCCGACCCGCACCCGCGATCAGCACCCAGTTCACTCACAACATCTTGTGGAAGCATGAGTATGATGGACGGATGAAAACAGATGGACAGTACCGTGAAGAAATAAACACCATCAAGCGTTCAATGATGTTGGACCCTCTCAAATGCGGTGATAGCTTGTTCGGAGGGTGTACAAACCCATTTAAGCTATACTTTCCGCGTACGGAGGGCCTGAAACTCCATTACTACTACTTTTGTTCTTTATATCCGTACGTGATGAAAGACAATCCGTAACTCGTAGGTACACCTGAAAAACTGGTGGGACTTGACCTGCCCACCATCGAGGTGTTCTCAACAAATTTGAACAGCTACTATTTCGATCTTTCTTTCGTAGATGTGCTTCCCCCTCGCGATTTATGGATGCCGATCTTACCCGTCGTTATAGATCACAAGCTCATGTTTCCTCTGTGCGTGAAGTGCGCAGAGGAGAACAATGGGTCGTGTAATTACACAACCAACGAACAGATCAGAAGTGTATATACAAGTCTTGAGCTGTCCCTATGAGGTGTGGAGGTTTCAGAAGCTACCCAACCTTTTCACGCCGTATATAAATACATTTTTGAAGGATAAAGTAGAAGCATCAGGCTACCCTCGAGGGGTTGAGAGCGAGGGTGAAAAATCGGCGTATATTCAGAGCTAACGTGACCGTGAAGGGATACAACTTGAACGGGCCCAAATTGTAAAGAACCCTGGTAAGCGATGTTGTGCAAAGTTGTGCCTAAATAGTCTTTGGGAAAAGTTTGCACAGAATACAGATAAGGGGAACGTTCATTTGGCCCAAAGTTATAACGAGATGTAGGATTATGCCAATGCCCCCGATAAAGAGGTCATGGAGATCGTGAATGTTGGTAACACGTACATAATAAAGTACAACGTTACCGAACTGGACACAGATACCTCATGTGTCACAAACATACCTGTAGCCAGCTTCACAACGGCATACGCATGCATCAAGCTGTGGAGACTACTGCACTCTCTTGGGCAGAAGGTGCTGTACGCTAACAGATAGCGTAATATTCAGAGAGAGGGAAGGTGAATACTTGCCGACTATTGGTGAATTCCTCGGAGAGTTGACTGACGAGATCAAGGATGAGTATGATAATGGTGCATACGCTGACTCCTCTGTATCAACAGGGCCAAAAACTTATGGGGTGCGGATGAGGGTGGGGAAAGAGCTGAAATATATCGTGAAGGCGAACCGACGGGTCGTTAACTTTGACTCGTTGAAGTTGCTAGTGTGCTTAGAAGATGAGTGTGACCAACCACCCCAACTTACTGTCGGGACCCACAATTTTCGACCACAGACTCTGCGGGACGTGAAGGAACTTAGGGGCACAAAGGTGTGTCGTAGCACCTATAGGAAATGTTACCAGGTGCCTGGCACCTATGATACCGTACCCTTTGGATACCATAGTACTTGAATGTTATATACACATCCATTGTTAACGATATGTTTATTTATTACGTATATTTTAATATGTAAATGTTTCAATTAGGGTTTCATTTTCTCCTTTGTGTGTGTGCGCGTATGTCCAGGAAAACGTACTAAGCTCCGCCCACTGTAAGATCAATCAAAGGGTCACATGACTCCTGCTATTACCTGGAAATATCTCTACCCCTGCCTGCTCAGTTGGCGGCTGGAAGCCCTGGATCTCAGACGTATATTTGAAGAATTCTCACGTAGACGAAAAATAGTGATGGCGACCTTTCATATTGCGTGTTCGACGTTTATGAAGTGGTATTCGGTAAAGTCGGAAGATGTGGTGAATACTGAAAGACGGCCTAGCCCTCCCTCCTTTGAGACTTTTAAGGCTACATTGAACCGAGCGAAGCTTGAATAACAAGATGTTCAAATACTCTATGGATATTCTGGCGAGAGCATTACCGGATTTCGCGGCACAAACGATGTAATGGACTACGTTGTGGGGCTAAACTGTATAAAAGAGCGTACATATACCGTGAAGTGAAAGAAACAACGCGTGCAGAAGAGAAGCAACGGGTATGGTTAGTGAGTCTTGTTGATGAGTGGTTGACAGGCAGTATTATGTCATGCTGCATCATTCCAATACGCGTACCCTGGGGCTGAGGATGTAAATCTCGTCATAATGGATAGTTTAAAATACTTTTACCACTACATTCATATATATCATGACGAGGTTCGCAGTGAGGTTGTGGCTAAAGGCCTGTGTGAGTTTTTAATAGAATTTAGAGACGAGTATCGAATGTTAAAAAAAAGGATAAATACCGGCACATGTTTCTCTCAAATAGTGTGCCGGATTGTTAATGTGTTTAGTTTGTGGAAATGAACGTCTAGTGCGCATTTCGATAAAACATTAAATCCGATATTGCCCCATGTATCGGAAAAATTGCCCAGTATAATGGGTACAAGTACTCGCATGATTCTTTCATGCTGGAACAAACCCGTACACGAAATATTAACGCTTGGTATGACTCACTCCTCCACACCTGTTTCCGAGCCAAACCGCGCACCGGTTGCTCATAGTCATCTCAGAGCTTAACCCGACTGGTTGTGCACACTCACAATAGAAAACGATGGAGCTTCCTTTGAGCAGCATTCTCAATGCCGTATACGACGTGTCCATGAAGAAGTCATTGCGTGTATTCAGACGTAAAACCGGTGCCATTAACTATGTACTTGAAACGACTTGTAGACAAGCAAACTCTGGTAAACTAATGTTGTTTATTTAAATGTTGAGGAGAGGAATAGAGTCTTCGTTATAGTTGAGAAGTGGGGTGAGGATCGTTATAAAATACCTGCAGGTGTAGTTCCAAGAAGAGAACAGATGAGTGATACTCCCTCATATGCCATTGTTTGTACGTTGTGTATAAATAACATATTACTTCCCAGAACCTCTCTTTAACATATTGCTTCCCAGTGTTAATCACTTTAACATATTGCTTCCCAATATTTAGGATAAGGAGTACGATGAAAAATGTTCGCTTTAATAAAGTAAAGGCATAAAATGTAAATCATAACATGTTAAAATATTAGATTGAAAGTAAATTTATTAGAATTGTTGCGCTATATGGTCACACAAAGTAAAAAATAGATTTCGGAAGAATCTGTCACGCCACACCATTTGCCACAAGTACGAGTTGAGTAGCTCCTTTTTTGCATCCTTTCATTTTCTTTATATATTTAATGTAGGTTAACTGAATGCCCGGTTAGGTCAACTGAATGCCCGGTTAGGTCAACTGTACGCCCTTGACGATTGGTTAGGTTAAGTTGTGATATTTTCGTTAAAACTAACGAAAATATCACGACTTAACCAAACCAATCATCAAGGGCGTACAGTTGACCTAACCGGGCATTCAGTTAACCTACATTAAATATATAAAGGATGCCCGGTTAGGGCATTTATAGCTTTGTTTACGGTCGGTAGGTTATCTCCTAGATTACCAACCTCTTTCTAACCAACCAACCTTTCTCTTTTTAACATATTGCTTTCCAGTGTTAATCACTTTAACATATTGCTTCCCAGGGGGGATCACTTTAACATATTGCTTCCCGAATGCTTTGGGAAGCAATACGTTAAAGTGATCCGAAATGTTTTCTTTTACATAGTAAATGAAGATCTCTCTCCAACAATAAGTATTAGAATCAGAGAGGAAAGGAAATTTTCTTTAACACACACACACACACACACACACACGCACGCACACACACACACACACGCGCGCGCACGCGCGTTTGCCTACCTTAAAAAAACGCGACATTTTAACATTTTTAACTCTTTGTCCCAGCGATTCCATATGGCATCATCAACAAAAAGTGCGGGTAATTTCCTCAGATTAGCTTCAATGATGCCTTTTTGCATTTTTAATATAAAAATTAACTGTATAGCAATATCTGGCAGGTTTTTGGACATTGGCCTGAGCATTTAGAACCTAAAAAGTGATGCAGAAACTGTATGAAGGGCTACTCTTGTCTAAAATGCAGAGAGTGTGATGTACCATTATGTTTAACAAAGGACAAATATTGCTTTTATTTGTTTTGTTCAAAGTACCAAAGTTATGTTAGTGTCTCTTATGACTTGATAGCGTCAATATATATATATATATATACACACACACACACACAGAGATGGGCAGTATCGCGATACATGTATCGGCGTTACGTGTCGAGCGATACTTTTGTATCGGTAACGGTATCGCCTTAGCTACTTGATCGATGTACCGATATCTCTAAGGTCATTTTTCTTAAATGTATCGAAAAAAAATCGATTCATCGATACACCGATACATTCATGCAAATAACTAAATAACTGAAAGTAATAGTAAGTAAAACTGTAAAAAGTTGCATAATTCTCAAATTTTTTGAACTTCTGTTTCTTTCAAATAATATGGTTTTAAATTATAATGTTGAAGGGATCTGATATTTACAATTATATCATACATATCAATCATATCATGTTAATATTTTTCGCGACGCGCATCCACAGAAATATTTCTCTTTCCAAAGCTGTTAACCCCTTAGATGCGTAATTTCAATACAGAAGCGCGCTACGCTGTGTGCAATTTTCACCCGACGCGCAATGCATGCATACAACACGTCAATGTATTTAAGATTATTTAGTATATATTAATTAGGCATACAACAGTAAAACATGTGGTGCTATTTATTGTTCAATAAAGTTGGAACAGTCAATGACAATGTACGTAAATATAATATCTAAAAACAACCTTGAATAAGGGGTGAATAACACGTCATCATGAGTGAACACATTGCCGTGTTTGAACACGTTTTATGCTTGTATACTTGTGCGCTGTTTCAACTTTCAGTTGAACTGAAGGGTAATACTCGTTATTACTGATACCACAATTCACAACCATCTTAAAGGGGCAGATCACCTACAATTTCTTATGTTCCTCGATAAAAGTTTATAACATTTAAGTTTTTCTGTGAGCTAACTTGGTATAAAATAAATTTTTTCTTAACTGAATTGATCGTCGTTTTTTACACCCAATATACAAAGTAAAAATTTATTTACATATTAGTAAGATTTGTTCATTCTTATAGTAATGTATCGCAATACATGTATCGGTATCGATATCGCTTTAGCCATCTATAAAGTATCGATGTATCAGTATCGCTTTAGACGATTTACGAGTATCGATGTATCGGTATCGCCTTAGGGATTTTCGTGTATCGATGCCCATCACTGTAGCCTATATATAGTATCAGGGCTGGGTCAATTAAGTTAATCAACTTAACTTTTTTGTCGACTAACCGAAAAGTTAATTAATTTGACTTAACTACTTAAATTTTTAAAAAGTTTAACTTAATTGAAATTAACGTTCTTACATAAACCTTTGCAATATTGCAGCACTGCCTTACAACATTTACATCGTTACAAGTAACACTCGAGTACAAATACATCAAACCCCGAAAAATATCAAGTAAGCGTTTGAAACTTTGGCAAAAATGTGTCATTTTGTCATTCACTATGTTATAGTGATGTGAAATTAAAGGACATAGAAGCACTCGATCTTGTAATGTTGTATCCACATTGCAACAGTCTCGTCACCGAGTCATTGCATTATTTTGCCCTCGTCGTTGTTCTCGTTGTCGTTGCCGTATGTTCTTCGCTTTGTCGTCGTCGTCGAGTTCTTTATTATGATTATGATGATGATTATTATTATTTATTAGTAGTAGTAGTAGTGTTAAATACTAAGCAGTTACTACATTATCAATCTCATCTATACAGTAGTCACAAAGTTAATGAGTGACTATTTGCACAAATTCATTTCATACATGTTTTAATGAGATAGAGATTTCTTTTTATTGATTTTAGCTAATATTTTCCCAATAAAAATTTCCAATTAATTTTTCTATTAATAGTTTATTATTGTTATTCTCCTTTTTCCTCGACCTCTTCTTAAGATCGTATATACGAATCTAATTAAAGGCAAACACATCCTTTGAGTCTTTACGCAGATGGGAAAAAAATTCTTAATATTGAGAAGGTAATTTAAGTAAAATTACGTTTTTATACTATCAAATTAAAGATCTTTTTCAAAAGATGGATAATTATAGAACATCAGCTAAAGAAAAAGATTTTTCTTGATTTTTATCTTTATTTCTCATTCTCACTCGGGTTTTTTTTTTGTTTATATATATATATATTATTTTTAGGTCTGAAGAGAATGTTTTTGCCCTTTTTAAAAACAAAAATAGATTAAATCTCTCTTTTTTTCTAGAAAGGTAAGGTAATCTCTGATATTATTATTTCACTTTTATGTAGATGATAAAAAACTAGTTTAAGGGATCCGTGTTTTATCGTTATCGAGATGACATCTTTACAGTAAAGTTAATTAATATACCCACTTGAAGCTTAATAACAATAATAATAATAATAATAATAATAATAATATAATGATAATAATAATAATAATAATATAGCTAAGTTCATGAAGGAAAACTAAATACAGCTCAATCATATTCTTTTAGCGCACAAGAAAGCTCCGTTCAAAAAAAAAAAAAGGGAAAAGATTTTATAAGGAAATTTTTTTTCTCATGAAACAACAATTTTCTTTTCGGGGTTGGGGGGGGGGGGAGAAAAGGATATGGCATAGGAAATGAGATGGTGACGGGGAAAATTATCAAAAGGATGGGAAAATATGGGAAAGTGGTGAAACATGTTATGTGGGGCGTCGGGACGAAGAATGGTGTGGAAATAAGCGACAGTCAAAATATCTATAAAAAGATTGGGTATAAGTTTTACCTATAAAAAGCCACCATTTTAGATAACAATTTAATCCTTCAACGCCCACAGTTTCCCAAGAAAGAATAAAAATCGTCTGGCGATAGCTAGAATAAATTGGTAAAATGACAACGTGGTAGTCAGAAAGTAAAAAGTAGTAAAATGTCAATGTACTTCAAAAGTTACGCCATTACAAACGTGACCTTCTAATCCAATGGACTTCTGTGTTTATTACAGGGTCATATAAAATCTTTGATCTCGCCAGGGCAGATCATTTTTTAACCTAGTGAGTGGGCGACATGAATGTCACCCAGTGAAGAAAAGTTGTCGCCAAGTAAATGAAATTTTAGGGTACTCGGCGACAAGAAATTTTCAAAATTTGTAAAAATAGAATTATCTTGGGAGTTGTCTTGGGAGCATTGTCTTGGAAGCCATATAAATACATATAATACATGCACATATGCCACAATTAGAACTGCTTATCCTAAATGTAAATATGAAATTTACAGTGAATATTTACATATAGATAATGCTAGTGTTATTTCAGACCACACGGGGATGGTGGCCTGATTAGGGAACATCCGGATCCATAGTATCCTTAATCCAGGGGTGCGCCCGAACCGGTTGTTAAATTTTGATTGGATCGCCGAACCATTTGTTTGTTTTTAACAAATATTTAACAGTCAATAGAAATTTATTTATCTAAATTTTATTCATTTTTTCAGGATTTTATAGAAAAATATAGATAGTATCACAAGCAGTGGTCGTTTCAATATTTATTTATTTTTTGATGAAAAATTAGTTTATTTTTAGATAATTATGTCATTAGTGAGTATAAAGAATATGTTAAATAATTTCTGCCAAAATGTTACAAAATGCTGTTTGGAAAAGTTAAAATGAGTTGGCTTCCGGGACGGAGTCCCGGACCCCGCTGGGGGAGCTACAGCTCACCCCCAGACCCTCTAGCTTAATGACTCGTGCCATTGGCGCTCGCCGATTTACACCCCTATCTGTATCAGAACCGGTTGTTAAGAAATTGGCAGCACACCCCTGCCTTAATCCCCCCCCACTTCCCGATCTGCCTTTGTTGCTCAGTGGGAAAAGCTTAAAAAGGGCTCTGCGCCGCGGCCTTAGTGGTTGAGTGCCGGGCTTTTAATCTGAAGATTGTAGGTTCGAATCTCTGCTCAGACTTCCGATTTCAGGTAGAGAGTTGCTTTCTGAGTCTTCCTTGACTGGGTAGTGATTTGGATCCCACATAAAGCTGAGGGTCACCTCCGTTATATGACCTTAAATGGTACAGAGGTTAAACACCCTCTAAACATTATTATTATATAATGTCTGGCACTCAGGCATTTTTGATGATGGCCGCACATGCAATGTATTCAATTAATTGTAGAGGGCCGCACAGTGTGTCTAAATAACTGTAGAGGGCCGCGTGTAATGAAACAAAACTAGTAGGTGACATAAATCAGGAATTATTTTATTTCAGAAAATCTCAGGATTAATTCAAATGCAAATATATTTGTGGCATGGCCGCAGGAAAGAAAGTGTTCAGGGCCGCAGTTTAAGTACCGCTTCTGTAAAAATTATCCTTTTATCTCTTAAATAAAATTCCTTCTAAAGAGAGTTTGAAATCATAAATTTAGAATGTATGTTATGTTTAACTCCTATCAATACCATGGAACTCCATTACAAACTCTACCTTTTTTTAAAACATTTTATGAAAGAACTGGTTTTATATCAGGGCAAATTTTTGTAAAGCGCAGTTTAACGCACAAGATTATAATCAGAGGGAAAAGGAAAATTTCTCTGAACTCATTTTATTGTAAATTTTTTTCTGTACATTTTATTTTGCGAATTCCATGTTTCTATTGGTAAGAAACATGGCGGTTTCACCACAAAATTTTTCTAACTGATTGTACTTCATATTTTTCCTTGACTCGTCGCGTTTCCAAGGGTTTCCTCATTCATCACCAGGCAGCCTTCATAAAATATAATAATTAAAATTCATAATATATAAAATTTAACGTACGAGTATATAAAATTATTTATAAAATTAGAACTTAAGAATTAAAATAAAAGTTTTAAATTTTAAGGATTAAAAACTTAAAGTTGTTCATATGCATATTTAAAAATTGCAAAAAAAAGGGGAATTTGAGTCCTTTAAAATTATATCCGAAAATAAATTCATAATTATGAAACCAGATAAGGGCCAAGGAATCATAATCCTTGATATAAATTATTATTAAAAAAAGATAAATATTATCCTAGATGAAAATAATTTGAAGAAATTAGTGAGAATTTATTAAAAATTATTATTAAAGATGGCAGGGAGGAATTAGCAATTAACCAGTCATGAAGAAAACTTACCCTTTCGCGCCAACCATGTACTTTGCTATTTTTTCCTGGCTAATGCCACCTAGACGATTTTATTCAGTCTTAGAAGAGGTCCCTGGTCATTAAAAGGTCAAAAAGAATAACTAAATTACGGAAGTTGCATTCAACACGTTGCACACTTCTGAGTGAAGACCAGTTGTGCCAAAAACTCTCGAAGTAATTCTTCTGTTAGGTCGATTGTATCAACTAATGAAACCTTAATTATAACTGGAGAGTGACTAAGGAAAAACTTTCGTTTGAATAAATTTGTCTTCGTCGAGTCAAAGAATTAATTTTTAGGGACGTCATTACTTCTTCAAGTCACGGATCAAAATTTTATAAAAATGTGTAACATCATATTCCCTTGTGACCAATTTATCAATCTTTATTTTCGTTTGAGAAAAATTACCAATTTATAATCATACAATCAAAGACTGTTTCTTGTCTGTACGAGAGATTTTTGAAAACCCGTCAACTCTAAAGTACATTATAGCTACTTTTGATGAAGGAAGAATTTTCGACAATGTTCCTTATCAAAGAAATTCTGCATATTCTCATTCTTTGAAAATCAAGCAACAGTAGAAGGATTAGATCGATCAGATTTCAAATTACTAATAGAATTAGCAGGTAAGGATATAATATTTATGCTTAACAATTATTACTTGCAGTATAAAGGACTCTCAGTAAGAGGGGGGGGTCGCTTAGGCCCCAGGATTTTATACATACAACTATTTAGTTAACAGCATTATACAGATAAGTGTACAAATGATGAAATAAATCAAACAGAAGTCTATAAGAATTTTATTCATACAAATATTTTGTTAAATTTTAAATTAATCTTCAAAGAGAGTAGTATACTAGAAAAACTGGCGAGTAACAAATCAGAGCAACAAATTGAGTAACATATCAAGCAAAAATGTCGAGTAACAAACTGTTGGTTTACGTCGTCGTCGTCGGCCTAGGCAAGCTACGGCTTGGGACCGTAGCGCATCTATCCGGTATAGGTTAACCTGGATGATGTAGCCATAAGCACTGCCGCTGGTTAAGTGCCAACCAGTGATTATCTCACTAGCCGTATTGAGTCCGTTAGGCGAAACTGCGACAGTACCAAAGGTGGAAAATATAACCCTTGGATTTCTATTATTTATTTGTAAAATGGACATGGTATTAGATTAAAATAAATATTTGAATATAAATAATTAACTGACAATTGTGATATATAATTAATTATGTTTACATACAATAAAATAATATAGTATACATAAAATTAGTATTAATGTGGTTCACAATTGAATTATGAGGGGTAACTAATTTAAAATGAATTTATAGCTATTCCGAAATTCAAGACGGTAAAATTAACATTTATCTTGAAACTAAAATAAGAGTATTCACTACACACTCCCCTACCAGAGAGGAAGTTCAAAGAGTTCCGAACGACACAGATTTCCGCTGGACCTTTTTGGTAGCTACATGTACCTCGCTTAAGGTTGATTCCAAAAACGCAGGCTTAAGGCGATCGATAGAAACCTTGTCGACCTTGGAACCGCGCTGGATGAGAAATGATTTGCGCGTACGTCGGAGAACTTCATAGGGTCCGTCATATGGACATTGGAGAGGCCGTTTTGGGAGAGGTACACGAACGAAAACGTGGGTGCAAGATTGGAGGGCTGGGGAAACAAAGATGTTCTGTTGGCTAGTCAATCGAGGGGGAACAGGCTGAAGGGACTGCATGTGAGAGGAAAGTGTTTGAGCGAATTCCGTAGGATCACATGACTTATCCCCTGCAGTGAAGTAGCCACCTGGTAGCCGCAGTGTTGTTCCATAGACTAGTTCAGCCGCTGTAGTCTTCAGATCACTCTTAAATGCAGAGCGAATACCAAGCAACACGAGTGGAAGCTTATCCATCCAATGGGAGTCTTCGTGACACATAAGGGATGACTTCAGCTGGCGATGGAAGCGTTCGACGAGGCCGTTAGCTTGCGGATGATACGCACAGGTATGCGCATGTACTGTACCCAACAAGCTGGTAAACTTCTTCCAAAGCGAAGACTCAAATTGGCGACCTTGGTCAGTGATGACTTTTGTCGGCAATCCAAATCTTGATACCCATCCATGAAGAAAGGCTCTTGCAACAGTGTCCGCTTGGATATCAGGAAGTGGGATGGCTTCAGGCCACCTGGAAAAGCGGTCGAGACAGGTGAGCAGATAACGTTGGCCTTGAATCACTCGAAGAGGGCCAACAATGTCTACATGAATTACCTCGAATCGCTGGGATGGGGGCGGAAATGCGTCAAAGGGGGACCTGGTGTGCCTTTGGACTTTGGCACGCTGGCAGGCAAGGCACGTTTTGGTCCAATGTTTGACATCCTTCCGCATCGAGGGCCAAACAAAGCGAGAGGTAACCAGGTGTTGCGAAGCACGGATACCAGGATGGGAGGGCTTATGAAGATCCGTGAAGACTGCTTTTCTGTGACATGGAGGGACATAAGGGCGAATAGCAGCTGTTGATACGTCGCAATAGAGGGGCACAGACAATCCTGGCATACTCATTTTCTTGAGGGAAAGTGAGTGAGTGGAGTCTTCTCTGAGCAGGTCTTGTAGTTCCGTATCCTTATCTTGATCCTGTGCAATAGCATTCCACAGTGTAGAGCTGAGGGTAACAGAAGTAATCTCTATTCTTGAAAGTGCATCCGCTGGAGTGTTCAAGACACCTTTGATGTGGCGGATATCTGTGGTAAATTGCGAGATATAATCGAGTTGCCTGATGACTCTGGGAGAGTGGTTACAGCTGTTTTTATTGAAGACAGTGACCAAAGGTTTGTGGTCGGTAAAAACACAAAACTCTCGGCCTTCAAGGAAATGTTGAAAATGCTTCACGTTTAAGTAAATAGCAAGAAGTTCACGTCCGAAAGCACTATAACGCGTTTGGGCTGGCTGCAGCTTTTTCGAGTAAAACGCGATGGGTGCTTGTTGACCGTTAATGGTTTGTTCCAACACCCCACCGATCGCAACATCTGAGGCATCGACCGTCAGAGTTAGGGGGGCATCACTGATAGGAAATGACAGAGACAATGCACTATTGATAGCATTTTTGGCATTGTCGAACGCCTGTAAACTATCGCTACACCATACCAATTTCGTTACCTTGCGTTTGTGTGTGATCATAGCGTGTAGAGGAGCAAGAACACTGGCACAGTTTTTAATGAACTTGTGGTAATAATTTACCAAACCTAGAAACCGACGTAACTCACGCTGATTATTTGGCATAGGGTAATTTTTTATCACTTCACACTTGTCCTGAAGGGGGGTAATTCCGTGCTGCGAAATCGTGTGACCAAGAAATTCCAAGGTTGGCTGTGCAAACACACACTTAGATGCATTAATAGTAACACCGTATTGTTCTAAGCGTTGAAAGAGGAGTGAAAGATGTTCCTTATGTTCCTCTTCCGTTGAGCTGGCCACAAGCAAATCATCGATGTAGGCATAAACAAAGTCTAAGCCTCTGGTGACCTCATCTATAAACCTCTGAAAGGTTTGCGCAGCATTCCGTAGCCCGAACGGCATCTTCAAAAATTCGAATAACCCAAATGGTGTACAAACTGCAGTCTTGGGAATATCCGAAGGCTCTACGGGAATGTGGTGGAAAGCCTTAACGAGATCTATTTTACTGAAGATAGATTTGCCGTGGAGAAGAGAAGTAAAGTCTTGGACATTTGGTACCGGATATCGGTCCGGGATGGTTGTCGAATTCAAAAACCGGTAATCCCACATGGTCTCCAGTCTCCTGACTTCTTCTGGACCAGGTGTAGGGGAGAGGACCAACTGCTTTTGGAAGGTCTTATTATCCCAAGATCTATCATAAGCTGGAATTCCGATTTGGCAGCTTTCAGTTTGTCCGGGGCAAGACGTCTGGGTTTTGCAAACACAGGGGGACCTTTTGTTGTAATGTGATGGGTAATGGTGTGCTTAATGGTATCACCCATCTGCATCGGTTGAAGAATTCCTGGATATCGCTGGAAAAGGCACTGGTACATGGAATTAGGGGGAACGAGGGAAAGTGCAGAGTTCGAGGCGTCCGGAAGGGCAACCTGTTTGGCAAGAACAGAAAGCAGTGTGGCCTGGTCGCATAAGCGTCGCTTGTCAAGATCCACCAGGAGTTTGAAATGCTGGAGGAAGTCAGCGCCGATTATGGGATGCTGCACTTGAGCACAGATGAAAATCCACTTGAAGGATCGGTGAAGGCCCAAGTTTAGTTCACGCGACTGAGTACCGTACGTGGGTATGCGTGAACCGTTAGCAGCGTATAGAGGCGGAGATTCCGAGTGCTTATGACCAGATTTTTGAGGGAATACACTGACTGACGCTCCGGTATCGACCAAGAAATTGACACCAGAGTTCCTGTCCTTTATGAATAACAGGTTGGCAGTGCGAGTACTAGACGCCATTAGGACTCGCTGCTGGGGTTTACCGACGAAAAATTGCAAGGGGAGATGCACTTCCTAGCCTTCTTTCCAAATTTCGAGTGGTAGAAGCAGATCTTCCCGGAACTCGAACGATGCCTCTTCGTAAATCTTGACCGAGAATGGCTTCTTTGCCGTTGATTTTGTAGCAGAGAACAAACGTGGTTGAGTTGTTGACTTAACTCTTCCACTTTCAACTCCAGTTCCGATGTGTGTTCACGTTGTTGACCGGAGCTGTGTCAATCTCCACTACTTTGTCGGCAGTTTCTGTTAGTTTATCAACTGGAGTAGCAGGATCCATAGTGGCCAAGACACGCTGAGCTGATGGAGGAAGTTTCTGCAAGAACAACTGTCTAAAGATGTCCTTATCGAAGGTTTGTGCGCGTTCGCCTAGAGCGCACTGCATAGCCCTCAGCATTTGAGTGGGCTTACGGTCTCCAAGTTCTTCTTTTGAGATTAACTGATGTAGTTTCTCACGCTCGGAGACAGTGGTGCGGCGCAGGATGGCAGACTTCAGATCGTTGTATGGGTCCTCACTCGTGGAAGTAGACACGATGACGTCACGGACTTCAGAGATGATGCTCGCTGGTAGAGAGGACAAAACATGATCGTATTTCGTCCTGCTAGCGGTGATCCTTCCCAAGTTGAATTGTGATTCCACTTGGTGGAACCAAATAAATGGATCACCCGGCCAGAAGACGGGGAGCTTTACGCTCAAGTGGGAGATGGCACCAGCGTCGTCAGGCATCTTCTCCTATGCTTGCTGACGTACAAGCAAGACGACAAGTTACCAACGAAGGAGTGGAGGTTGAGACGAGCGCAGGCACAGAGCGCACGGGCAGGGGTGAGGGGCAGAGGGCACGAGCGACATTACAGTCTGATCCTAGTCGCTCGGGTGAAGGGGGTGATGGGCACGAACGACGTTACAGTCTGGTCCTAGTCGCTCGGGTGAAGGGGGTGATGGGCACGAACGACGTTACAGTCTAGTCCTAGTCGTTCGGGTAAAAGGGGGGAATCCAACTCCGGAGTCACCAATTGTTGGTTTACGTCGTCGTCGTCGGCCTAGGCAAGCTACGGCTTGGGACCGTAGCGCATCTATCCGGTATAGGTTAACCTGGATGATGTAGCCATAAGCACTGCCGCTGGTTAAGTGCCAACCAGTGATTATCTCACTAGCCGTATTGAGTCCGTTAGGCGAAACTGCGACAGTACCAAAGGTGGAAAATATAACCCTTGGATTTCTATTATTTATTTGTAAAATGGACATGGTATTAGATTAAAATAAATATTTGAATATAAATAATTAACTGACAATTGTGATATATAATTAATTATGTTTACATACAATAAAATAATATAGTATACATAAAATTAGTATTAATGTGGTTCACAATTGAATTATGAGGGGTAACTAATTTAAAATGAATTTATAGCTATTCCGAAATTCAAGACGGTAAAATTAACATTTATCTTGAAACTAAAATAAGAGTATTCACTACAAAACCAAGCAAGGGGAGGGGAGTTTATGCATGAATGGGGGTTGGAGGTAGACCCTCCAAGAAGGAGTGGGAAAACCTAACTTAACATCTATGTAATTGTTTGCATGTAAGTATATGATTGTTTGTGTGTATGTATGTATGTATGTATGTATTTGCATGTAAGTATATGACTGTTTAAAAGCATGTATGCGTGTATATGTTTTTATGTGTTTGCTTGTTTTGTATTTAAAAAACAATAAAACAATTTCTTTATTAAAGGCATAGGTGGAGAGAGGCACTTCTTACCGCTGGAGCTTCTGGCCGCATAATGCCAAATTCCCGGACCTCCCCAGAATGCTTCGAAACACAGCCAGCCGGCGCAGCAGTCGTATGGCTTAGATACCCAGCCATCGTATTCTTTATTAAAGGTGTGGCTGGAGAGTCACATCCGTCCGCTGGAATTCTTGGCGCAAAATGTCGCCTTCACTGAAGAAAAATAACGAACTTGCAATATATATGTCGAGAAGTTTCATGGTAACATTACAAAAGATGATAGAACCCAGGCAACAATGCTATTAGATATTAAGGAACATTACACCCTTACTCAGGAAATCTGTGAAGTCACCAGAAAAGAGAACGTTTTGGACTTAATTTTGACAAATAACTATTCCATTCAATGGTTTTGCTACATGATATAAATGAAGTTCCATGTATCATAGTTAGAAAAGAACAGGGAATAAATTAACGATTTTAATGATTATACAAAAGAGTCACTTTTATATAAAAAACCCTAAAAATAAATAATGAAAGGCCATTTTTCTTATAACACCTTCCAATCAGTGTATTTGGTTGTAAAATGTTCTATAGCATATTTCCATAAGGGATTAGGTATTAGAAATGTATATTACACACTATCAAAGTTAGGTCTAGTTCAATGAACTAAATATTTATTACATTTCCTAATGCAGGAAAAGCTGTATCATCGAGCATTTTCGTAAGTGGAAAACTCTAGTAACTGGAATTTCCGGTAATTTCCCATTATCCAATCAATAATTTAAAAAGAATGTAATGAAAAAGTCCATGAAACCATGAATAAATAAAGCTAACATCCATGCCCAATCCCACCTTAACTGGTTGCAATGCAAACTGGACACTAATTATGGTGGGTTATCCTACAATAATATAATTGTATTTTAATGATAACATTACTGAATAACACTGCATACCTATTTTAAATCATTTAATACATCTGAAAATATGATTGAAGAAATCAGGAAGGCAGTATTACACATTTTGAACACTTTTCAACAAATATATTGATAAGTAATTTAAAAAATATTTAACTAAGGAGCTACTATTATCACATTGGTAGGATCACCTGAAGATCAGGGCCCCCAGCCTTTTTTATTTAGCCTTATAAGGCTAACTAACGAAAATATCACGACCTAACCTAACCAATCGTTAGGTCAACTGTACGCCCTTGACGATTGGTTAGGTTAGGTCGTGATATTTTCGTTAGTTATAACCTTTGGTTACCTTTGGTTAGCTTCCGCCCGAATTGTTTATTCTGACGAAGGTCAAGCTTTTCACTCCACCTTAGACCTACAGTTTAACGTGGAATCCGAACCACGCCCCATCAGCAGCCCAGCGTCTTAACCACTAGGCCACCTAGGGTACCCATTTATCTACCAACCACTTTCTTTATTGTGTGGAAGGAAGAACAGCTGGGTTTTGCTGCGCGCCGGCTGCCGTTGGGTCTCGAACTCGGGGCCGATGGATTCGTAGTCAGCGACGCTAACCACTACACCACCGAGGCTAACTAAAGAAGGTTGGGGGCCCAGATCTTCAGGTGATTCCATTGGTATTACATTACATTTCATTTGGAAACATGAACCCACTGGGGTCTATCGGGGTTATGCAAGTCATGAGCTACATTTTATAATAATAATAAAATCTTACCGATCTTCAGTAGTACCTAACCACCACAGTCCCCATTAACAGATTAAAATTAACTAAGATGTAGTAGTTTCTCTCTTCATTACTAAGTAATTTAAAAATATTCCCCTAAATATGGAAACTTTTATTATCAAGATCTATAAATACATATATAGTTGCGTTACAACAAGTGAAGGGTCGATTACAAGCCTAATAGATAATGAATTCCCCTAATCACTGAAGATTTTACATTAATTTTATCATTTGTAGAATAATTGAATTTATAAAGCAAGAAATTTGGGGTGGTGATATCTGTTAACAGAAGATGCAATTATGAAATGAAAATGAAAATGAAAAGGTTTATTGGCAGACTATAGTCCATATGACAAATATTATTGATACAATGACAGTTCATACACTAAGGATAGAAATATATACAATTGATTAGAAATAATACTGCACTGTCGAAGTTAAGTGGAGCTACAGACAGACGTTTTCGTACCAAGAAGTCATAGCTTAGAGCAGTGCTGTCCAACTTCTATAAAGCGCGGCCAAGATGTTGCCTATAATCATACACTGTTGGTTAATACGACTTAGGAACCCGCTGAATGTTGTTCTCCCTACTAGAAATGACAAAATAGGGAAGAAAATTCAGAAATGAAATTTGGAAAACGTCCATTCCGCGGGCCGCAAGTTGGACAGCTCTGGCTTAGAGGATAAATGGCAGGACTCATGGATAGCTTGGATGATCGGGTTGGTTGATTTTTTAATTCTTTGCATTAGACTGTGTTGAGCACGTCTTGTTACCTCCGGGAAGCTCGGGACATTGCGGGTAGCAAACATTTGCGAAGCTGAGCATCTCGGGGGTAATTTATGTAAGAGTCTAAAAGACCTGTTGTACAGCAAATTTAGGGTTCTGCCAGAGCCTTTTTTAATTCACCCAGAGTTGCTGACCGTATATATTACTGCAGAAAGTACGAAAGAGTGTGTCTTTAGCTTCACTTGTACAGAAACGAAAGTTCCTTATGGTCATATTCGCTTTAGCACACAGGCTTCGAGATTGTTTTCTTATATCCGATTCATCACTCAAGGAGCTGGTAATAGTTTGACCCAAATACTTAAACTCTTGTACTTCCTCAATTACTTCACCGTTCATTTTAAACCTTATATCAGCTGGCTGATTATAGCTTTTAGGATGAAATTTCATAACCTTAGTTTTTGTAACATTAAAAAGAATATCATGTTTCTGCGAATACACTTCGCAGACATTTAGTAGCCGATCCAGACCTTTAACAGAGGGACTTATTAACACCATATCATCGGCATAAACTAAGTTATTTATCCTTGTGTTATCTATACAACATCCTACTGTTGCCTCATTAAGTGAAGCAATTAATCCGTCAATATACACATTAAACAGCATAGAGGGCAAGGAGCCTTGTCTCACCCCGCAAGAGGAGCCAAAACACTCGGATAGTACAGTGCCTCACCTAACAGTGAAAGATTGGTGGGAATACCAAAATTTCAATAAATTTAATATGTACATGGGAACCTTCCTGTCTTCTAGTTTTGCAAATAAAATATTGTGGTTCACCCTATCATATGCCTTACTTATATCAAGGAAACAGCTATAAATGGTTGAATTACTGTCAATGTATTTAGATATTGTTTCTTTAAGTACATAGATACACAGGTCAGTTGAGTGGGACCTTTTAAAGCCAAACTGATTAGGAGACGTCCATAGGAAATCATTTAATCGGAGTAACAAGAGTTTTTCTAGTAGTTTCGAGAAGCAGGAAGCGACAGCAATAGGCCTGTAATTATTGCTGGACAGAATGTCTCCGTACTTATTTTTGACCAGGGGCAAGATCTATACTGTACCCTCATGAACTCTGCAGAGATATAGCTATGAACAAGCATGGCTGATAGGAGCAATGATATATGCAGACATACTACGTCATTTGCATATTTTAAGTGCTCATTCGATAAGTCATCTACCCCTGACGCAGAACCAGTCTTTAACTCTTTAATTAACCTCTTTACTTCAGAAAATGATATCAAAATATTTTCCCTTGTTCCTCCCACAGTCGTTTCGCTGCAATCTATCTTAAGATTATCCCTACTCATACTATTAAGAATGTTAGAGTAGTGGTTTTTCCACAACTTTGTAATTTCATCCTCCCCCGACACCCCATCGATTGTCGGAGGGAGGACATTTTTGACACCCGTTTGATTCTTAACAAATTTCCAAAAAATTTTATTATCGTTATTTATGCGAGCTTCACAGGCTTTTGATGCTCGAATAGACTCTTCTTCCTGTTTACATCGCCTTATGGCCGCCTTATACTGACCCCGACTTCTACACATATTTATGTATACTGGTCCTAATCTGGGTCTACCATGAAAGCACCACAAATCATAGGCGTCTTTCGATTCCCTCTTCAGGGGAGCAATAAAATCACTCCATCCAGGAATAACCTTAGTATGATAGTTGTAAGATTTAATCAAGGGGCTTCCTGCTTCTCTTAACAAGGCTATTATCTTACTATAATACCTATCTATGAGTTTACAGTGATCAATTTACTGATCAATAGCAGTACAGCATTCTACATTCACAAGTCAACCATTATTTAATGAAATTTTATTGTACTTAAAGCTCCAACGCCTACCATTAATCTAAAAAGAATGTAATGGGATAGTTGCCATCAATAATGAGTTCCACAAACAGTTCTAAAATACAGAATGTTTGTATACAGTAGGATTATGATTATGGCAGAAATAGCATAAGACAATTTCTGCTAAAGATTGTTGAAGTAACAGCAGGAGGCCTATTATGAATTAATTTATGTTGCACTTTTCTAGCTATATTTGCTACACCTTCCTGAAGGTGAACTTTAGGCTTATATTACTTAATCAAAACTATAAGATAGCCTAGAAAAGCTGGTTACTAAAATTAACAGTACCTATACCGTAATGTGTTCTTTTGAATTACAGAGTCTCAATTATTCATATTTACAGATTCAGTTACAGTTTGACGATAGTTTGTGGATAAAATTACTTAAAAACTTTGAAGGTTCCAAGGTTAGGCCTGTGTAAAAATTGGCACTGGATACCTAGCTAGATTATTCTTAAAATTTCAGGAATTAAACTAATTTATACTTCAGTAGACTAGACCTAGCTACAATCTTTTTAAGGTTCTTATCAAGAAAGCCTAAGCCTTCACTCGGTGCTGGTTAAGTATGCGGTCTACCATCTGAGTTCTGGTTAAGTGTGCGGTCTACCATCTGAGTTCTGGTTAAGTGTGCGGTCTACATCATCTTAAATTACACTTTTATAAATGTATTTAAGGAAAGGAATTAAAATATAAGAAATTTAGTTCAAGAAATATATTTAATTACAAAATTTTATTTATTAAAAGAAACAAAAAAAAGTTTGTAAAATTTTTTTTTAAAAAAATGTTTTGCAAACTCTTATATTACTGTGTGTATACAGTGCGGATATCATTTAAGAAGGCTACGAACAGATCCTCCTCTTCCTTTCTTAGCATTTTCCAACAAAAATGGTTTAAATGAGATGTAGCATTTGCACAGGAATGCCCCTTTTCTTCTTTAAAATATCTATTTTTGCATCTAGCCAAGAACGTTCCATTGCTTGCGTATGTGCGCCAGTTGCAGGATCCACATAATGTCTCTGGTGATTAACCGTCTGATGAATATATCCTAGGGTATTCAGGCAAGCATAAGCAGGCCACTCATCCGAATGGATAACTGATCCAACCTTGCATTCTCTTTGAATAATTGGTATTAAAGTGTCTTTATCACGTCTATTAACATAGAAGTATCTGCAATCCAAGCCTTTTTTCAGTCCGAAAACCCAAGGACCATCGATTCGTGCTCCGTGATTCCTGTTATTCACAATGTCAGCATCGCTATCTTCGGATGAAGGGGCATGATCGCCTGTTAATAGCCTTCCTCGATTGTATTTGCGTCGGCCTGCAAATCGTGCCTCGTCGATCTGTATCGGTTCTTTTGCTGTGCCAACCATTTGCTCCCTAGTTGAAACTATGACTCCACATACTTCACGACACATGTTAAACCAGTCAATAACCGTAGGTTTGGAGATGCCTGTTAAAGTGACTGTAGTTAGCACTGGCGTATCCATAATGATATAGAAGACTAATTCCAAGATTTCACATAACTTTAGGTTACAGTTTACATGATTATTAAGATCTGTGTAATGAAAAAATTCATTCCCTGCTCTAACGGACCGCGAGGTTTGACATCCTTTCCGAGAGCATCTTAAAACAGGTCTGAATTCTCCACCTCGATCCTTCTTCCGTTTTTGTTGCATTGCGCTTCCGCATTTGTTGCACGGATCCACATTTTGGAGTGACTTTATCAGATCATGTTCTCTTAAATATGCAATTGCTTTTTCTTCATTCACAATGATCTCCCTATAAAAGTCTTTCGCGAGCATGTTCTATTGAGAGCGGGGGTGCAAGCAAACAGTTTTTAACAGATGGCTGAAATAAACGGTGCTGGTTAAGTATGCGGTCTACCATCTGAGTTTTGACAGAATATTTTCGTTAAAACTAACGAAAATATCACGACTTAACCTAACCAATTATCAAGGGCGTACAGTTGATCTATTAGTAAATAGTAAATACTATTCCAGAAACAAACAATGTTATAATTAATAATAGATCAACTGTACGCCCTTGATAATTGGTTAGGTTAAGTCGTGATATTTTCGTTAGTTTATATTCTGTCAAAACTCAGATGGTAGACCGCATACTTAACCAGCACCAAATAAACTAAGATATATTAAAGTTTATCGTAGCCTTTACGGTTGCCTTTTTGGTAGGTTGGTTGGTCGCAGCTTAATTGTGGTAGACTGCTCGAAGCTAGGTAGACCGCACACTTAACCAGCACCCCTTCACTCTATGCAACAGATATACAAACTTCACACAGGCATGTGCTACGGGCTTAGTTCAAAGGGTAAGAGAAAATGAAACATATAAATAAATACGAGAGTTTACTACAGGGTATCCATAAATGTTTACCCTGAAAACAGTATGCTCTCATGTTTTAATGACGAATCTTACATCCGTTTTCTTTTTACAGGTGATCTCGTACACGCATAGAGTTTCTGTGCTGGTGTGTTTCGTCTACCGCATTCGCCGCTAGGAGCGCTGTAGTAGCTGTTCAGTTAAGATGGCGTCTGTGACAGAGAAGGCACAATGTGTTGTGTGGCTTGCAGAAACAAAATCTCCTGTCAGTGTTCAGCGAAGGTTCAGAACAAAGTATGGAAAGAATCCACCTGATGTGAAGTTAATTAAGTCGTGGATGAAAAAATTCTTGGAAACTGGAAATATGGAAAAGGGAAAGAGCAGTGGTAGACCATCAGTTTCCGATGGGACGGTGGAAAACATTCAAACTGCTTTCACACGGTCACCAAGGAAATCCGTGAGACAAGCTTCATGCCAACTAAAGATACCGAAGTCTACGGTGCACAAGGTGTTACACAAACGTTTGAAGTTACACGCCTACAAGGTACAAATTGTTCAAGAACTGAAGCCTGATGACCGTCCAAAACGTGAACAATTCGCTATTGACATTTTGAACAGCATTGACGAGGATAATGACTTCTTGTTACGTGCCTGCTTTTCAGACGAGGCTACGTTTCATCTTAGTGGTAGAGTCAACAGACACAATGTGCATATTTGGGGATCGGAAAACCCACGTGCATATTCGGGGCAGTCCGAAGATCAATGTCTGGTGTGGACTAATGCCTGACCAGATAATTGGTCCTTTCTTCTTCGCTGAGAACACTGTTTCCGCAACTGTGTACCTGGATATGCTCACCAATTACGCCATACCCCAGCTGCAGGACAGGCAGCCAACTGTCATCTTCCAACAAGATGGGGCACCCCCTCATTGGGCGCATGTTGTTCGTGAAACTCTCAACGCAACATTTCTAAATCAATGGATTGGCAGGGACGGGCCAATCCCATGGCCCCCAAGATCACCAGACATTACCCCGTTGGTTTTCTTTCTCTGTGGTCATGTTAAAGATTTGGTTTATGCAACAGTTGTTCCAGATATCAGGATATTGCGAGAACGCATTACGGATGCAATTGCAACAGTTAACCCACAAATGTTGGAAAATGTGTGGCGTGAGTGTGAATACCGTTTAGACATTTTACGTGCCACTAGGGGTGCACATGTGGAAGCTTATTAAGTTCATTAACTATGTATCAAAACTTTGTATGTTTATCTACTTATGATTAAAACTGTGTTTGAATATGAGTGTTTTTTTAAAAGTTATATCATGCTTTAATCAGAGTAATCATTTATGGACACCCTGTACATGAGTTTATTAAATACAGCTAAATAAGCATTTAAAAATGTTAATAACAGGTAAATAAATAAATAGTAAAAAAATTATCAATCTTATTTAAGTCAATATTTTAAGTTTTTAGAAAATTAAGAGAGATTACTGAAGCATCAAATTAAGTTAATGAAACCAAAAGTAAACTATATTAACAGAACGAAAAATTGTGACTTCAAATGCATTCAAATAGATTATGAACAAACATTTATTAATGTTAGATAACTATTTAGTTAGGCCCATTTTATAGTACTTATCATTATCTCAGCACTTACAACATTCATTAAACGGAGTGATACTGGTTCCATACGTGCAACCAAAATGTTGAGATTAGCGTTTACCTGTCTGAATTAAAGAGACTGGATGAAAAATATGAAGATACTACCTTTATGATGGATAATTTAATGTAAATATAGGGGCATGTACGTACACCTATCAAAAAATGTATTAAATTAAACTCTAACAGAATCACTGAAGTTGCGTCCACTATGGACGTTGTAAAGAAACAAGAACCTGAAATTCAAAATTATTTAAGGTACAGTACAAAGCAAATTTTGTTAAGAAGATAGCCTCCAAAACCCTGAGAAGATGATATTGTTCAGTCAAGGCAAAGTTAATAGCTTTTTGCAAGATGAAATTGGTTTGTTTCATATCTTTCAAGTGTTTTAAATATTTGTGGTAGCTCAAATTGCATTAAAGCTTAATGAAAGATTTTTATACATAAAAGTTTTTGGTATTTTGTCAGTGTTAAAGATTTAGATAGTTAATTCTTAGGAAATGCTAAACTTTGTTATTATAAGTAGGTTTTAAAAGCCCTATTGGAAAATTTTATAATTTAAGATTTAAAGGAAAATTTGGTACTTATATATTATCGGGACTACAAACTGTTATTATGTATTTGCTCTCGTCATTTTTGTTTAAACTACGAAAATATCACAACTTAACCTAACCAATCATCAATGGCGTACAGTTGACTAACCGGGCATTCAGTTGACCTAACCGGGCATTCAGTTGACCTAACCGGGCATTCAATTAACCAAACAGGTTAATATTGGTTATTTCACCTAAATATCTTCTGATCTTTTCGTATTAGGCACTCACTGTCACATTTCGGGCAAGTTAAGGATGAGAGAATAACGCCGTAATTGATAAAAAACATCCAATCCTTCGTCTTCATCTAGTATTATCGGGACTACCTACGAAAAACACATTTTCCGTTTCAAGCGATTTTATTCATTGTGGATAATATAATATAATATGATATGATATACATAAGATAAGTATGATAAACACTCAATAATAATCAATTTCAGGTGGCCAATATTCCTTAATTGTTTCCAGTATGGCACTGAAAGGGTACATAATAAACAGTTTGGTAGTCCCGATAATACGTAAGTATCGAAAATGTATATTTTGGTGCAAATATACAATACAGACTAGCAATTATCAGAAAGTTCATTAATATATGAATAACTTCACTAACACCAGCTGCTGCTGAGAACTTTTATCTAACCCTGAGACGGAATGTGAGAAAATATAATTTTGAGGTGGTTCCCTCAGACTGTAGTTAGGAATGAATTAACTTCATTTCATAATGATAATATAAACCCGACATCAGGGTGTATTCAGTACGGATATGACATTTTTTACCCCCAAGAAGCCCCTGTTATTTTTCCACCAATTAACTATACAGCCTAAACGTACCAAACTCATGCAACATTCCACACTCAAACTTTTTTTAACATTTAAGAACCAAGTGATATGTTTTAGAAGTTATATTAAATTTTTAGTTTAACTGATCCATGCATTCATTCTTTTTACATCACCAAATGCATTAACTGATAAGCAATTGATGGATACAGTTTGAATTTTAGAAGTTGTTAAAACCTCCATGCTACATCTCATATTGACCCTTTTTTTAAATAGCATGACCACAGATTCACATAGTTTCCTTTATGGTAAAGCTAAATAAAAAAATTATTTGAGTCATAAAAGATTCAGTTAACCACAGAATTTTTACATATAGGCTATAAAGAGATGCAATGAATTTCAAATCCTTTCCACCCAGAGTGGAAAATTTATCCAGAAACACTTGAAATTCATTGCATCTGTGCAAGTGAGAGTAGAGTAAAGTTACCCTCTTTCACTTTTCCAGAATTAATGTTAATGACGAGCTGAGTTGAACGAAATATTAAAAATATTCCAACTCACATATTCTTGCTAATCACAATGCGTTGATTTATATATATATATATATATATTATATATATATATATATATATATATATATATATTGCAACCCCATTACTCCCAAATGCAGCGGCCCAGCCCAACCAATAAAACCAAACAGGAACGACATCGACCAGGAAATGACCATCACTTAAGAAAATCGAACACGAAGATTAGAAACCCGGTAAATATACATAAATATACAAAGCCTCTATACTGACCATGCAGACTGCAAATTACAATACTTGCAAAATTTAGCTACGGAAACCAGCATAGATATCATATGCCGAACGGAAACACACTTACATAAGTGCGATAAAAGCTGTGAAAATTGCATCGAGAACACTGAAATAGCTTGCTGGACTACAACATATATAGAGCAGATAGAGTGGCTAGACGAGGTGGAGGGTGTGGTATTTATGTAAAAAACACATACACATGTGAGGTGAAGGTAAACAAATCAAACAGCACAGTCGAAATTATTATTTTAGAAGTAAAAGAACTGAACCTAACCGTTATGGACGTCTACAGACCACCAAACACCACAAAAAATGAATTCCAATTTGCCACTAATGAAATAGAAAACATGTTAAAATTATTTGAAACTTCATCAACAAATATTGGATTTAATTTTGACAAATAACAATGAGATAATAATAAATAAAAAGGTAACGCACACAAATTTCTCCGACCATAACCTCATCGATACACAATTGAAGTTAGCTCCCGAAAACACATCTCAGAGAGGCAGAAGGAATATTTGAAGGCTTAAACATAAATTCAAAGAAAGTAGACTGGGAAAGTGTAAATAAAGATTTAAAGGAAGTGAATTGGGAATTGCTCCTTCACGAGAAGACTCCAGAACAAATGCAAGGTATAATGGAGACTGAAACCAAACCAATATTACTAAAACATGTTCCAGAGAGACAAACGAGAAAACGTAGCAAGCTCGAGAGAAAAATCAGGACACTATTTAGACAACGGAAGCAAACCGTAAAACATCTCCACAGATGCAGAACTGATGCAAAGAGACTCAAACTAGAGAGGAAAATAGGCGAAATAGAAATGGACCTAAAGTAAACATTCATACATAAGACAAACGAGGAGGAAAACAAGGTAGCAGAAAACATAAAAAATAACCCAAAATACTTCTACACGTTTGCGGAAAGAAAAATGCAGTATAAAGAGAGTATTGGTCGTTGACAGACGGGAAGGCCAAACGCACAAATGACCCGAAAAAAGTGAGCGAACTGCTTAAGGAACAATTTAACTCTGTGTTTAGCACCCCTAAGTCCGAGATGAAAGTAGAAAATCTAGACGATTTTTTTGGACAGTGATACAAATCAGCCAAGAACAAATTCCGGCACAAACCTATTAATGGACTTAGAGTTCTCGGAAGATGATGTAATTAAGGCTCTATCACAGATGCGAGACAATTCGGCACCAGGGCCAAACACATGAGTGACACGTTTCTGAGGAAATGCAAAGAGAGTATTGCCAAACCGCTATACTTACTATGCAGGAAATCACTCTACACAAGCAAATTCCACTTCCATTAAAGAATGCGAACATTGCCCCCTTATTCAAATGTGGTAACAGAGCAATGCCCAAGAATTATCGGCCGCTATCTCTCACTTCACACCTTATAAAGTGCTTTGAACGTATAATTAGAGGTAAAACTACCTACTACCTACTACCTACAAGAAAAGAACTTAACAACCCAAATCAACATAGTTTCAGGGTTGGAAGATAATGCCTATCACAGCTATTAGACCACCGGGAAAAAATATTGGAAACACAGTGTCGAGGACAAAACATAGATGTAATATATACTGACTTTGCTTAAACCTTCGATAAATGTGACCATGGAATTATAGCACACAAACTTAAGAATACAGGAATTACTGGAAAGCTAGGAAGATGGATATTTAATTTCTTGACGCAAAGAACACAAAGAATGGTGGTAAGTGGAGTCATATTGGAAGTCTCGGAAGTAGAGAGCTCTGTCCCACAAGGGACAGTACTAGCTCCCTTGCTGTTCATAATAATGATTGCAGATAGTGATGCAGATATCAGTGACAGTAGTGTATCATGTTTCACAGATGACACAAAGATATGTAAGGAAATATTGAACGAAGTTGGCATAAAAAGATTACAAAAAGACATTGAAACATTATTCCAGTGGGCAGAAGACAACAATATAAAGTTCAACGAAGAAAAATTCCAACTTCTAAGATATGGTAATAACAAGGAGTTACAGAATAAAGGGTACAAAACTCTGCAAGCCAAACAGATAACACCAAATCCACAAGTCAGGGACCTTGGAGTAATAATGACGGATGCAGAATTCAAAGAGCACTGTAACATCAAAATTACAACGGCTACAAAAATAATGGGAATCATCTGGAGAAGTTTCCTCAGCAGAAAAGCAAACATCATGGTCAAATTATGGAAGAGTCTAGTCCAACCAATAATTGAGTATTGCTCAGTACTCACAAGCCCATACAGAAAACGAGACATTGCGAACATTGAAGCTATACAAAGGACTTTTACGGCTAAGATAGAGGAAATGGAAGGTGAAGACTAGTGGTCTCGACTACAACCCCTGAAACTCTACTTTCTCGAAAGAAGGCGCGAGCGGTACACAATAATACACATATGGAAAATACTTGAGTGCTCTGTCCTTAACCTTAGAAATAATGAAATAGGAACAAACTGGAATGGGAGAAGAGGCAGATTTTGTACTGTCCCAACCGCGGTGGGACAGGAGGCCATGAAAACGAGGATGTAAAATACCCTCAGAATACGAGGTCCAAAGCTTTTCAATGCCCTACCAAAAGAAGTAAGGGATCTCCAGCACACCGACCTGAATCATTTCAAGAACCAGCTTCTTTTTTTTTATGCAAGAAGGAGAGGCCAAGGGCAAATTCCCGCAAAAGCGCCCCTTCCATAGAAGAAGAAGAAGAGAGGCAAAATCAAGGTCCGGAGTATTCGAGATGCCTAGATACTCTGTGTTTGAAAGATGGAAGGTCATAGATGGGAGGAAAGATGGATTGAGGAAGATTGTTCCAGAGTTGACCGGTTGAGTAGATGAAAGACTGAAAATACCGATTAACCCTTGCATTATATAGTTGGACAGAAAAGGATACTGCGTGCTCTCTTTAAAGGAAGAGGCATACAGTTAGAGAACTCAGCAGAGCAATGTCCATTATGATAGCGAGAGTAAAGAGAGAGTGAGGCAAGATTGCGGCGAAGAGAGAGAGAGATTGAACACAATCAGTAAGAGGCGGGCATTGATGAGACAAAAATCCTTTGATTCCACCCGGTCACGTACGGCTGTGTGGGTTGAACCACCCCACACATGAAAAGCATATTCCATACAGAGGCAAACAAGGACACTTTACAGAGACAGCAACTGAATGTGGGTGAAGAAACCGCGGAGGCGGTACAACACACCGAACCTTTTAGAAGCTGTTTTAGAAAGAGAGTATACGTGATCTTTCCAGAAAAGATCACGAGAAAAGGAAACGCCAAGAATGTTAAGAGGAAGGATTGAGTTGTGTTGTTGAATGGAAGGGGATAGTCGTGTGAAAGATTGTTACAAGTAGACAGATGGAGGAACTGAGTTTTTGAGTCATTGAAAGCCACAAGGTTTTCTCTGCCCCAATCAAATATAGGAGAAAGATCAGAGGTTAGGTGTCCAATAGCCGTCTTACGCGAATCATGAAGCGACTGCTGTGAGAGATGCTTCGGGAAGCGGGTGGGAAGTGAAGCGTGGAATCATCAGTATCGGAGTGAATAGGATAGGAAGTGCGAATTAAAAGATCATTAATAAATAAAAGGAAAAGAGTAGGTGACAGGACAGAACCGTGAGGAACACCACTAATTATAGCTTTAGGAGAAGAACAGTGGCCATCTACAACTGCAGCTATAGATCGGCCAGAAAAGAAATTAGAGATGAAGACGCAGAAAGAAGGATAGAAACCGAAGGAGGGCAGTTTCGAAATTAAAGATTTGTGCTAGACTCTATCAAAAGCTATCGATATGTCTAGCCCAATAGCATAAGTTTCACCGAAGTCCCGAAAGGAGGATCTACAGATCTACAGAAGCTAAGGCTAACAAAGACCCTAAGATCCACTCTAAGGTTAGCCCGAGAGAAAGGAAAGAGTAGGGGGTTAAGAGAAGAGAATAGGGGTTAAATAAGTCCATCTAGGACGTTTTGGCGCCGACATTTTGGCGCTGGACGTTTTGGCGCCGCCGTTTGGGCGCGGAGCCGGTTTGGCGCCGCCGTTAATTAGTATTAAGTATTAAGTAGTAATACTTGGTTATTAACCTGAAGTGCTGTCTGTCTTTTCAGATAAGTTGTGTTGTTGCCCTTAATAGCATAAATGTCTGAAAATATATCAAGTAAGAAAGGGAAACAGAAGTTTTCACATAATGGATATTTGTATGTGTTTGATAAATGTAGCAAGCGCGACCCTTCGTTACTTTTTTGGCGATGCGAGCAAAAGAGTCAGTGTATTATACTATTATAGGGTGTATGGGTAATATGGGTACTTTTCCGTTATCTGCCCCATTGACGATTGGTTAGGTTCAGTCATGATATTTTCGTTAGTTTGAACAAAAATATCACGACTTAACCTAACCAATCGTCACTGCCCGGTTAGGTCAACTGTACGCCCTTGACGATTGGTTAGGTTAAGTCGTGATATTTTCGTTAGTTTGAACAAAAATAACCCGACTTAACCTAACCAATCGTCAAAGGGGCAGATAACGGAAAAGTACCCATATTATATATACACCTTATAATACACTGACTCTTTTGCTCGCACCGCCAAAAAAGTAACGAAGGGTCGCGCTGGCTACATTTATCAAACATACAAATATCCATTATGCGGAACTGTATCGAACGCCTTTTTAAAATCTAAATAAATAACGTCAGCTGCTCTATGCCTATCGTATTCGTGCACTATTTCGTTATAAAATTCTAACAAATTAGTTAAGCAAGATCTATGGCGTCGAAACCCATGCTGACTACTATTAATCAAATCGCGACTTTCTAAGTGATCGATGATACGATCCCTAACTACGGATTCCAAAAGTTTACCGACAATTAACGTTAAGCTAATGGGCCTATAATTGCTAGCTATTGTGCGGTCGCCTTTTTTAAAAATGGGCGTGATGTTAGCTAATTTGAAGTCTTCAGGAATAATCCCCGTTTCAAATGACTGATTAAAAATCTTCGTTAAGGGGCCTACGATAACGTGTTTCAAATCTTTCAGATGTCTAGGATAAAACGCGTAAGGGCCTGGAGCCTTGCTAACTTTTAGCCTATCGATATAATGCGCAATCTCACCCTTGTAAACAGTTATTTCATCCAAAATAGTCTCGCTACTAAATGGAACGATATCGTCCACATCGGGGACATTATTTACGTCTTCTATGGTAAAAACTGTCGCAAAAAGTTATTGAAAATACCCGCCATCGCCTGAGCGTCAGAAGCCAAAGCGCCGTTAACATTCACTAGAGGGACTATGTTATCTTTTATCGGCTTACGATTATTAACGTATTCAAAAACCTTTTTTGGATTATGTTTACTATCTGCAGCTATAAGTATCTCTAAATTACGCTTAGCATTCCTAACTGATCTTTTAACCTGACGCCGAAGCTCGATATATCTATTAAAGTTAGCTGCCGTGCCATTGCGCTTATTGAGTCTATTCGCTCTGTTACGCTCGTTTATGAACTCGCCTATTTCCCTAGTCCACCACTTGGGCCTACCATGATTTGTAGCGCGCTTGGGCCTACGAGGAATAAACTCCCTTTCAATATTCATAAAACTTTCTTTAAACGCCTCCCAACGCAAATTTGTTCATTAACCATAAATAAGTTATCCCAGTCCACTACTCTCATCCTATCCGCAAAACTATCAAAATTGGTCCTACTAAAATCAGGGACTTCTATTACGTTACTATCCTCAGTGTTTTCTATCAATAGCTGAAACCTAAGAATTTGATGATCACTACATCCTAAACTCTCGCCTACTTCTAAACCTTCGACTATATTTTCGCCGTTCGTCATCACCACGTCTAAAATATTGTCACCGCGCGTTGGTTCGGTAACCATCTCTCGTAAAAAATTATCTTCCATGAACTCAATCAATCTCAAACCCTCCTCATTACCAGTAAAAGTCTCGTAATTAACATTAGGGCAGTTAAAGTCTCCGATAATTATACTATTCCGATTATCAATAAAGTTACCAAGAAGTGAGTAAAATTCAGTATCGGTATCGAGGGGTTGAACGGGAGGTCTATAAACAACAACAAAATTAAAACTTGAAAATAAAAACCCACTCTAATAGACAAAGTTTATTTCCACGACAGTTTCGACGCCCACTGGCATCCTCCTCGGGTGGATACAGAAACACGAATGAACCAAAACAAGAGGGAAAAAACAGTCCAGGGACCGACCGTTAAGAAATTCGCACCTAGGTTAGATCCCATTCTCCCGACACCGGAAGGGCATTTTCATTAAGTACATTCGCGCAAATTTAAAACTATCTTCCTGTTCTAAACATAGAGATTCTATTATTTATTTTTTTACATAATTATTACATTTATTATTAAATTTATTACATTTAATATTGCATAATTATTTATTACAGAAATTATAAATTTATTATTACATTGGTTATTACATTGTTGTTTATTATACAGAACTTATAAACCGAAAAACGAATGAAAAAGCCGATTTGGAAACAATCCAGAGACCATTGAGAAATTCGCACCTAGGTTAGATACCGTTCTCCCGACACCGGAAGGGCATTTTATTACAGGGTCCGCTTATAAGTACATTCCCACAAATTAAAACTAAAACTATCTTCTTGTTCTATACATACAGATTCTAATATTTTGACATAATTACTGCATTTATTATTGCATTTACATTTTTTTAACATTTATTATTATTACCTTTACCCTAATTATTAAATTTATAATATTACCTTTATTATTACATCTGTTGCATTTATATTTATTTCCACATTTATTACTTCCATTATTACATTTACTAAAAGCGAGTAAGGAAACAATCCAATCCAGAGACATTTAAGAAATTCACACTTAGTTTCGAACACGTTCCCACGACTCCGTAAGGGATTTTTTGACCAAGAATCTCATTAAAGGGTCTAACTTATAAGTACCTTCGCACAAATTAAAATTATCTACTTTTTCTATACACACAGATTCTATTATTTTTCTTTTGACATAATTATTACATTTATAAAGTACCTTACTTGATTCCCAATCTATAGCATGATTATTTTGGCTGGCGTGATAAAAAATGGCATTATTAGTATTACAACTTCTGAAGGCATATTTGTGTTCTTTAATACGAGTTTCAATATTTCTTCCAGTTTCTTCCACGTATACCAAATCACAACTTTTACAGGGAATGCTGTAGACACAGGCTTGCTCCTCTTTTGCAACGTTATTCCTAACCAATTTACTTTTCACGGTAGACGAATATTTGAACGCCAAAGCAAACTTAAAATCTTTCGTCAACGGTTTTACTCTTTCTAAGCCGGCAATGTAAGGCAAACTCACATTTTGTTTTTGGTTAACTGAAGGTTCCCGAGGGGCCTAAAAAGATTTTCTGGCTTTAAAATACGCCTTTCTGATAAACCACTCGGGATATTTTAAATCCTTAAAAATGTTCCAAATCTTTGAATTTTCCGGGTCCAGCAAATGTGGGCTACAAATCCTGAGTGCTCTTAGAGACATGGAAGAAATAATTGAGCTTTTAACTCCTTCATCATGAAATGAAAAATAATGAATGTACGAATTACAATGAGTAGGTTTTCTATAGACCGTGAAATTGGGCTTTCCGCTTTCGTTAATGACTAAAACATCTAGAAAAGGTAATTGTTTGTCGTTCTCCCATTCATATTTAAATTTAATAGAGGGAACAAGATTATTTAATGACTGAAAGAAAGTGTCAAAGTTGTTCCAGTGGTCAGGCCAAAATGAGAAAATATCATCTACATAACGAAACCAAATTAGATTCCTGGGACATATTGTTTGCAACAATTCCGACTCTAATTTGGTTTCGTTATGTAGATGATATTTTCTCATTTTGGCCTGACCACTGGAACAACTTTGACACTTTCTTTCAGTCATTAAATAATCTTGTTCCCTCTATTAAATTTAAATATGAATGGGAGAACGACAAACAATTACCTTTTCTAGATGTTTTTCATTAACGAAAGCGGAAAGCCCAATTTCACGGTCTATAGAAAACCTACTCATTGTAATTCGTACATTCATTATTTTTCATTTCATGATGAAGAGTTAAAAGCTCAATTATTTCTTCCATGTTTCTAAGAGCACTCAGGATTTGTAGCCCACATTTGCTGGACCCGGAAAATTCAAAGATTTGGAACATTTTTAAGGATTTAAAATATCCCGAGTGGTTTATCAGAAAGGCGTATTTTAAAGCCAGAAAATCTTTTTAGGCCCTCGGGAACCTTCAGTTAACCAAAACAAAATGTGAGTTTGCCTTACATTGCCGGCTTAGAAAGAGTAAAACCGTTGACGAAAGATTTTAAGTTTGCTTTGGCGTTCAAATATTCGTCTACCGTGAAAAGTAAATTGGTTAGGAATAACGTTGCAAAAGAGGAGCAAGCCTGTGTCTACAGCATTCCCTGTAAAAGTTGTGATTTGGTATACGTGGGAGAAACTGGAAGAAATATTGAAACCCGTATTAAAGAACACAAATATGCCTTCAGAAGTTGTAATACTAATAATGCCATTTTTTATCACGCCAGCCAAAAATCATGCTATAGATTGGGAATCAAGTAAGGTACTTTATAAGTGTAATAATTATGTCAAAAGAAAAATAATAGAATCTGTGTGTATAGAAAAAGTAGATAATTTTAATTTGTGCGAAGGTACTTATAAGTTAGACCCTTTAATGAGATTCTTGGTCAAAAAATCCCTTACGGAGTCGTGGGAACGTGTTCGAAACTAAGTGTGAATTTCTTAAATGTCTCTGGATTGGATTGTTTCCTTACTCGCTTTTAGTAAATGTAATAATGGAAGTAATAAATGTGGAAATAAATATAAATGCAACAGATGTAATAATAAAGGTAATATTATAAATTTAATAATTAGGGTAAAGGTAATAATAATAAATGTTAAAAAAAATGTAAATGCAATAATAAATGCAGTAATTATGTCAAAATATTAGAATCTGTATGTATAGAACAAGAAGATAGTTTTAGTTTTAATTTGTGGGAATGTACTTATAAGCGGACCCTGTAATAAAATGCCCTTCCGGTGTCGGGAGAACGGTATCTAACCTAGGTGCGAATTTCTCAATGGTCTCTGGATTGTTTCCTAATCGGCTTTTTTCATTCGTTTTTCGGTTTATAAGTTCTGTATAATAAACAACAATGTAATAACCAATGTAATAATAAATTTATAATTTCTGTAATAAATAATTATGCAATATTAAATGTAATAAATTTAATAATGAATGTAATAATTATGTAAAAAAATAAATAATAGAATCTGTATGTTAAGAACAGGAAGATAGTTTTAAATTTGCGCGAATGTACTTAATGAAAATGCCCTTCCGGTGTCGGGAGAATGGGATCTAACCTAGATGCGAATTTCTCAACGGTCAGTCCCAGGACTGTTTTTTCCCTCTTGTTTTGGTTCATTCGTGTTTCTGCATCCACCCGAGGAGGATGCCAGTGGGCGTCGAAACTGTCGTGGAAATAAACTCTGTCTATTAGAGTGGGTTTTTATTTTCATATTTTGACCTTCACGTAGAAAAAAGTGAATTTTTTTGCATTTAAAATTAAAACTAATACAACGCGCCCTAACTTCAACGCATTGCTGCCGGAAAATCTATCTTAGCCTCGATAGCCCTAAGAGAATTACAAATATACAGCAAAACGCCGTCACCAATCCTATATAACCTATCATTAGTAAAGATTTTAAAACCCGGTATATCAAATTCCCCCAACAAGTCCTGAGTCACGGTATTTAGCCACGTTTCAGTGATACCAACTACATCGTAGTTGCCGGAGTAAATTATCGCCTTAAATTCGTTTAATTTATTTCTAATACTACGCGCGTTACAATAAAAGACGTTTAAGTTATTTTTTACCACGGGCCGGCGTTTTAAATTATTTTTCACGCCTGGCCCGCGTTCCGCGGACCCACAACGTTTAAAGGCGGCTTCGACCTATAAACCTTTCGTACATTTTCGTCAATTAACCTACCTAGCCTAGCATTACCTATTTCATTAAAATGCACCACCATCTTTTATAAAAGGCTAGGATCACTGAATTCTGACCACAGCTTTACGAAGGGTACATTTTCCTCAGCACAAATCTCTTCTAATTTAGTATTCAAAAATATCGTTTTAGACGTAATCCTAAGACCCAAACTGTGCCTAGGGGTAATACCAAGGCTCTTTTCCTTTCTACTCCAGCAACAAAAAATGAAATTATATATTATTTTCTACTGTAGTTTTACTTGTTGAATTCAATAATATGTATCTTATTTTGGAGAAATTAATAACAAAAGAGTTATAGTCCGTTTATTTTATTTAAAAGTAGAGATAGCATTTAAGATTTCAATAAAAATGTCCTTTCCTTTTTGTCTTCTCCCCAACAGAAATTCACATAAATAAGAATCTATCATATTTCTAGATGTCCCCCAATGTCTCTTGTTCCTTTGTTTAGCTAAATCAACTGTACGCCCTTGACGATTGGTTAGGTTAGGTCGTGATATTTTCGTTAGTTAGCCTTATAAGGTTAACTAAAGAAGGCTGGGGTAGAACGTTATTTCCTTAACTATGTTTATGAAATTCCATTTATCATCCATAACAATATCCACAAAAGAGAGAAAAAATTAATAATTATAACCATAACTAATTAAAGCACGAATACTTTCTCCAAAATAAATATATATATTATTGAATTCAGCAAGTAAAACTACACTAGAAATTGTTGCTGGGGTAGAACGGAAAAGATCCAATACCAAGAACTAAAGCCCTATCTGACCTCGCCTTTAGGGACCTAATTAACCCCCTATATCTCTCCAAAAGGTCAGGCACTCTCGTATCGGGCCTATACGAGTCGTTGCCCCCTACCATCGTCACCAACATCGAGTGACGGGAGGCAACGTCAATCCTATCCACTTCGTCTCTAACTCTGTCAACCCTGGCCCCTGGGAGACAGATCCTCCTCCTCTTGGTTGGATGCCGTTCAAAGAACTCTGTGTCCATATGGCGCAGTAAAGAGTCCCCAATTAAAATAGTTCCCCCTCATTGAAGTCCCTTTCCAAATGGGCGAAAGAGTTCGAAACCTCGATAGGGGGGGGGGTGGAATTCCTATCACCTGACGTACGCTCAGCTCCACCCTTAACTTCTCTAAATCCCTCCCCATCTACTGATCTCGGACCAATAGGGCATATCATACTCTGGGTTCAGGGTTGAAATTTTGGAAAAACAAAGTGGCTAATATGTATTCCTATGTAAAAATTAATTCTAAGATGGGTTTATTATTTGCAACTTTTCCGAAAAATCTCATTTTCATGGTCAAAATCGCGATTTTCTGAATTGAAAGCTGCCTAACGCAGCCTCAGGGCACCCTCAGGGCACCCAAACCAAAGCGCGCAGCTGTTCTGCATATGATTTAGTCTAAAAGCTGCTTTCCTGACCTCATCCTTGCTTTCTTGCTTGTTTCAACAACTCTGGGTGCTGAAAAAATGTTTAGATTTCACGTAAAACTTAAGAATTTTAAGTTTTTCTTCAAAGAATAGGCGCGGCTCACCAGCTCTACTCTGATCGAGTAGCGGGAGACTTGCCACCTCCACATGTAGGTTTACACGTCTCTTCTTCCTGGATCCCTGAAAAGCGTGGCCTCATAAGATCTTATATTGTGATCTTTATGAGGACTTTCAGCTCTTCTGAGCATTAACGATGGCTTCAGCCTCTTCATCAGCCACTCGAACTTCAGCTGCCGGAACATTTGCCACCCTGTACCTCAAAGCTGCTGAAGCTGTCCCTTGGATCTTCATGTAGTTTCGTGTAGCAGAAGTTGGAGTTTCGGCAGGTACTTCAGCGGGAACGTCCATAGGAGCTTCAGTAGCCTCAGCATTGCCAGAGGCTTCTTTTGCAGCTTCTTCCAAGTTTGGCTCTTCGTCCTCCTGATAGTCTTTGATGAGAAGCTCCTCACTAGTAGCCTCCTCTTTCTTCTTCCTCTTTACAGCAGAAGCTTCTTCAGCCCTCCTTCCTCTTCGCTGCTTTGATCTGTCTCCTGTTGTCTTCGAAGTCTACAGAAGACATCTGGATTCCTGAAGCTTCGGATTAGGGCGGAGTGAAAAACTCATTTTTCGAATTTTCAAATTGGCTAGTGTGGAAAATGTGTGGAGTAGTGAGGAAATAAGCTGGTATAAATTTAAAATCATAACATTAATATCTTCAGGTGCCACAATGACCTTCAATATTGAAAAAAATTGAAAAAAGCAGATTTTAACCAATAATACAGAAGAGTCCACGATGCACAATAGACAAGAATTTATTCACACTTGTATAAAAATAGCTCAGTCAACCTTTAAAAAAAGTTTCTATTCTCTAAAAACAGTTTTCTATAGTCAGCTCACTCAGCTGTCACGTGAGTACCTCGGTTCAGTATAGCTGTCGCTCTCGTAGCAGGTGGGTGTTCTGTTGTTGGCGTTACTCAGATAGTCGAAACTATATTTCTTATATATTTTGCATTTCTGTATTGTGTTGCCCTAAGTTTGCCATGTACTATTAACTGAAATTAACGTATAATTGATATTAGCTCTTTCTTTTTCAGATTTGTATACTTTCAAAATGTCTCGAGTTTGTGCAAAATCAACCAGGGCCTCAACTGAGTGCCCCATGTTTGGTATGGGGGAAGATTTGTGGCACAGGAATCTTCCTACATACGAAGGAGTTTTTAAATATTACTTGTTTGTAAGAAACGATTTGAAACAGAATACTAATAAAGATCCTTCAATATCTCAAATATTAGAACAAGTTGTTGATAAATTGAAAACAATTTGGGAAAGTGCTTCCGTCCCAATTCTGTCAGACAGGCGAATTGAAACAATGTTCAGAAGCTACCACGAAAAGTATCGTGTCATTATGAAGCCATACCAAAGCAGAAAAAATTCTGAAGCTTACAAAGCAAAGATTGATATGTTCAAAAAAGAAGCACACACGAAACTTTTTGACATTGCAGCGTGCAAGTGCAAAGTACTAACACAATGTTCTTGTCCCAAAGAAAAACGGTTCCAAAGGAAGAAGTGACGTTCCTCTTAGATCAAAGGAGTGAAAGAAAACTGTTTATTGATAGAGTAGATATTACACTCTCAAAGAAAAAAGCATCTACGTTGCTAAGAAAGCAAAAAGAAGCTGTGAGGCTCACCAAAGAATCTTCACAGGAGAAATTGCAGGATACAAATGTTGAATTATCATCATCGATATCAAACAGTGAAAGTGAATCTGGCGAAATATCAGACGATACATTTCCAGAGCCAGTTAGCTCGAAGAGAAAGCTCGAACAACCTGAAGAACAATTATTCAAGAAAAGGAAAACTACAAATCTACCTTCAGTGGCTACTGCTTGTGACAGGACTGCAGTTTCAGATCGAGCTGCAGCATTCATTGTTAGTGCAGTATTGCAAGATATTGGAGTTTCTATTGACAATACATCTGAAGTAGTGGATAGGAGTAAAATCAGAAGAGAAAGACAAAAGAAGAGATCAGAAATTATGAAAGATCAAAATCAGGTCCCAATCAGAGGAATCTATTTTGATGGTCGAAAAGATTCTACACTCTTCCAAGAAAAAAAAGAGTCCAAAGTATACAGAAGAAGGTAACAGAAGAACATATCACTTTAGTGAGAGAACCTGGTTCAGATTATTTGGGCCATTATTCTGTGAATTCTGGATCAGCTGAAGAAATATGTAAAGGAATGTTTGAGTATATTGGAAATAATGACATGAACCTGGAAAACCTTGTTGCCATTGGATGCGATGGTGCAGCAGTCAACACTGGAGAAAAGGGAGGCGTTATAAGGCTTATAGAATTGAAGCTGAAGAAGCCAGTTCAACATTTAGTGTGCCAGCTCCATGCCAATGAATTGCCATTACGCCATTTAGTTGCAAAGCTGGATGGAAAAACATCTGGCCCCCGCGGATTCACCGGTCCTATTGGCAGGGAATTAGAGAACTGTGAGAGTCTTCCTATTGTCGAGTTTGAAAGGATTGATGCTGAGGAACCAACTGTAGACTGTGACGATCTTAGCACCGACCAAAAATATCTAATTGATATTCATCAGGCCATAACAAAGGGATATTGCTCTCCAGATCTTGCTCATCGTAGTCCAGGCAAAATGGCACATTCACGATGGCTGACTACAGCAAATCGTTTGCTTCGTCTATACGTTTCAACTGTAAGTCCATCTGAGAACCTCATGAACATTGCTTCTTTTATAATGAAGGTCTACATCCCAATGTGGTTTTCTATTAAGCAAAGTACGTCTTTTGTCAATGGCTCAAAACATGTTTTCAAAACTATTGAACTAACAAGAACACTGAATGACGAAGTAAAGGATATTGTAAACCCTGTCATACAAAGAAATGCATTTTTTGCAAATCCAGAAAATATTCTAGCATCAATGATTCATGATGACCGCAGCGCCATAAGAGAATTAGCGTGGAGGCGAATAAAGAAAGCAAGGCAAACAAACAAGGAAAAAGTTGTGAGGCGTTTCACAGTACCTGTTATTCAATTTGAAGCTACTGATTATACTGATTTAATTAATTGGCAAAAATGCATTGTCACTGAACCACCTGTGACAAGACACCTGACAGAAAATGAGATTGAAGAATTCATAGAAAACAAGAGTACCCCTCCATTCGAGAAATTCCCTTGTCATACACAAGTAGTAGAAAGAATGGTAAAATTAGTGACTGAAGCATCATCAAAAGTATTTGGATTGAACGCGCGAGATGGCTTCATAAGATCAACACTTCAGTCACGTAAAAAATGCCATCATTCGAAAGTAAAGCTGAATATAAAGTTTAAATAAAACGTTAATAGAAAAAAACATGCGCAAGGATGGGTGGTTGGGAGGGCATGGGTGGAGCTCGACACGCAGCCACCTCCTCGTGGTGAGTTCTGGATTATTTAGATCATTAATCAAAAGAACATTGATCTAAATAAACTAAGAGCTGCGTAATTCAGTAACTATTTTGGTAATTGGAACACTTAATATATAATAATAACAAGTAAGTTTCAGTTATTGTACTAATGCAGAATATAAGAAAATCATTATACAGTATTTCACTTTTTTCGACGGCTTTGTGGAACCTGAAGATATAATTTCGCAGGACTAATATTTATGCACAGACATTACCTATAGCACCCACATATTTTCCGCACTAGCCATATTTGAATTTCGAAAAAAGTTTAAAAACCTCATTTTCGATCCGCCCTACTTCGGATGTCTTCACTCTCTGGTAGTACAGCTAGTGAAGGTCCAGTTTAGGAATCTTCACCTCCAAAGGACAGTTACAGTTCACATGGGCCTTGAGGGAGCATCCTGAGCATCCACTCCCCTCTGAGCCGCACAAGAAGATCCGATGCTTGCAAACGCAGACTTCACAGAGTTTATCCAGATCAGCCATCCTCTTCTCCTGGGTAGCAGACTTAACTCTCCCGTTCACAACGTCTGTCATCTCCTTCCATTTCAACAAGATCTTATATGAGAGCGATTTTTCCGTGATTGTCACAGGCGGGGAGAACTTTACATTCGACTTCCTCCACTGAGTCATCACGAGTGAAGCCAGCTCGTCAGTCATCTCTCGGATAGGGTATTTAGACCTTTGGATGTCATGAATGAGGAAATTTTCCTCCTGTAGACGAATCCCTCTCTGAAGAACGGCTCTCCAAGTCGGCACCTCGCTGGGAATGAACTCCTTCCCCGGGCCCAACATCCGAGAGCTTTGAACCTGACATTTTCCTGGTTTTGGGGGCAGATTCGGCCATCACGTCTAGTCGGTGCTTATTCTCGCTCTTGTCCAATCTGTAACAAATTCATATCAGTATGTTTAGTGTTCTTTCGCCATAAATATAGACAAGGAATATAATTTTTGGTTATAATCAGGGTTGCCAACCGGCATTTTTAATTACCAAATTAACCTAAATTTGGTAATGAATATTTATTTTGGTAATAGAAAACTGAATTTGGCATTGCAAATTTAATTTAAAATTCGTAATAATAGTGTAACATAAGCTTAACCCTTTGTCGCTCAGTACCATTTAATTTTAGCGTAGGTTCCTTTTTTACTTGAAATATGCGTAGGAGGTATATATAAGCATTTTTAGCAATCTTCTTTTTGTAAGAACTTTTCTAAATTAAATAATTTATGTGTCCATTAGTCAACAAAGGTCTAATAAGGTAATTAGTGGGTGGTAGTTAGTACTCTCTCTCTCTTTCTCTCTCTCTCTTTCTCTCTCTCTCTCTCTCTCTATATATATATATATAATATTTAGGAGAAATCCAATGACAAGGAGAAATGTAAATGCCATGAAAAGTCTTCTTTAATGCGCAACGTTTCGAGCAATACGCTCATCTTCAGGCTGTTTAATAACAATGTGAAATTAAAATCAATATTGAATGAAAAACAAGACAAAGAAAATTTCTATAACCTATTCATAAAGGCAAATTTTAAAAGACTGAGAAAAGAGGGTTAAATTCTAAGTTATACAGATTTACATATAAAAATTAAGAAGCTATTTTTAAATACATATAGTAAATGTGAAATTAATACACTGGAAAAATTAACAATAGTACACTGGAATAATGAAACTAACTAACCTTTCACTGCAATTTCCGAGGCTAACTGATTTAAGCAGAGGCAAGACGGGAAAACAAGAGATGGCGAGGGCGATTGGGGAAGGGGGGATTATAAGGAATTGGGGAAGGAGGAGGGATTATAGCAAATTTAGGGGGACGGCTGATGAGTCAACATTTAGACTAGGGACAATGTTTTAATGAAAAGCGATTCCAAAATTCTTAGTGAGTTGGGACAAGTATTACAACCAAGAATTTTAAAATTGTCTAAAGTGACATCAGTTTTACATTTTATACTGTGTTCCCGAATACTCGAAACTTCTTTAGTTTTTAAAATTTTACCTGTTCGGCCACTTATTCCCATATGCGAATAAAATCTAGCCCTGAGAGAGCGAACAGTGCTGCCAATGTAATTCCCAAGGAGACACCTAGGGCAGGTAAATAAATATACAACACCGCTACGCAACGAGTCAGGGGTTCGATCCTTCGCTGAGAAAAAGCTACCTAAAGACGTTTTATTAATAAATATGATGCGGAAATCAGTATGATAAAAAAATTTCCTTAACAACTTTGTAAATTTAAGCTTAAATTCCTTATTCAAAGGACCCATTTCAGGTACCAAGAAATATTTTATATCCTTCGGCACTGTAATACATGGAAGTTGAGGGCTATAAACATTATTTAAGAAGGATCTAATTAGTTTGTCTACATATTGAACAGGAAAACTATTATTAGTAAAGTATGATCTTAGATTATTAAATTCATCATTAAGTAAGGTAAAACTAGAGGTCAAATTATATCCTCTGAACAGGAGAGTTTTAATACAAGACATCTTATAGTTGAAATCAGTAAAACTAAAAAAATTCATGCCCAAAACCAGTGAAAGTGGGTTTCCTGTAAACTGATGTAGTAATAGAATCACCGTTTTTCGAAATTAAAAGATCTAAAAAGGGGAGGGAGCCATTTTGCTCAGTTTCCATTGTATACGTTATATTGGGGTGCAAAGAATTTAGGAAGTTAAAGAATTGTTGCGCTTGTACCGCATTATCAAAGACTGCTATCGAATCATCAACGAAGCGTCGATAGAAAATTGGCTTGAGATGAGTGGGAGATTGTCTAAAAATTACACTTTCTAAATGAGTCATAAAAAAATCAGCTGCTAACGGTCCGACAGGTGATCCCATCCCTACTCCATCAATTTGTTGGTAAACCTTATTGTTGAAAGTGAAATAGCATTGTTTGAAGACCAATTCTAAAAGTTCCTTAAAATGAGACAATGAAAAACCATGAAAATTATCCAACCTTACAATGACTTTATTGACAGGTGAATTCAATAATTTCAAATGTCAGTTCTCAAATTTAACTCAAGAATTTTTTCATAAACTTAGAAATCTTAAATTTCAATCTTTCATATTTAGGAAGAGTGATTTGCAGTGTATTAAGAATTTGGCAAAGAACCAGGAGATTGTTGTGACTAGACCAGACAAGGGTCTTCAACGTTAGTATTGGTTCGGCTTTCGTCAACCGTAGCCCTACCCCTGCCCTCATCAAGCGTTGCAAGTCTTTCCGTTACGTCACGTACACTGCGTTTTATGTCAACTATTTCCTCCCTTAAATCGCAAAAGAAACAAACTGATCTCTCGGTAATCGCCATAGGACCGCCGTTATAATCTTTAAAATCCGTATACCACCGGTTTACCCCACACCTAACACACGACGCTTTCTGCGACGGCATCGCCTAAGTTAAATTGGTTTATAACCGTCACAAGTTTCAGTTAAATTAAACCGGCACGCTATGAAAACTTCTAAATCGCTAAAAAACACTAATATTCAATTACTTAGCTATAACAATGTGAATATAAACGCAAGTATATAAAATTCAAAACTTTCCAAAAGTAAAGTTATTAGCAATATGCCAAAGTAGAAGCAATATCAGAGAGCTCAGGAAATGCGTCCGTTCAGTACAGAGTCTGGCTGACCAAGAGTCAGAGAGATATGCAAGAAGATCGCCAGTAGAGCGTCCCTTCCGGAATCCATACTGACGATCTGAAAGAAGATTGTGAGAATAAAGGTGTTTAAGAATCTTCCTATTAAGGATAGATTCAAAAACTTTGGAAAGGGAAGAAATCAAAGCAATTGGACGATAGTTGGAGGGTTTAGCGCGGTCACCCCTCTTTGGGACAGGCTGAATGAAAGCGAACTTTCAGCAGGAAAGACGAAAGAGTTTGCTAGGCAAGGTGTCAGCACAGAAGCACAGTTCTTAAGAACAACAGGAAGAACACCATCAGGGCCATACGCCTTCCTAGAGTTGAGGCCAGATAGGGCAGAAAAAACATCTTTAGAAAAGATTCTAATTTCAGATATAATAAAGTCAGAGGGGTAAGGAGATGGAGTAACAGCACCGGAATCGTCCAGGGTTGAATTGTAAGCGAAAGTTTGAGCGGAGAGTTCAGCTTTGTCAGGAGAAGAGACTGCAACTTTGCCGTCGGAATGGAAAAGAGGAGGGAAAGAAGAGGAAGTAAAGTTGTTGAAGCTGTTCTTAGCTAGATACCAGAAAGAGCGAGAAGAATTAGAATTGAATAGATTTTCACATTTTTGTCTGATGAAGTAATTTTTGGCGAGTCGAAGAACAGCTTTTGCACGATTACGGGCAGAAATATAAGCTGAGTAAGAGTCAGGGGTTGGATGGCGACAGTACCTTCTGGAAGCCTCCCCTCTGTTGTGGGTAGCATTAGAACAAGTAAAGTTAAACTACCAAATTTTTTTGGCATTAGTAGTAGGAATAGAATATTGAATGTACGCCTCCATGCCCGAGAGAATCACCTCTGTGATGCGCTCAGCACACCCAGAAGGGTCCCGGCTACGGAAGCAGTAATCATTCCATGGGAAATCACAGAAGTACTGCCTTAGGATCTCCCAACCAGCGGCGCCGAAGTGCTAAAGGCGCCTCCTCTTGGGAAGGCCGAATTGAAGCGATAGGACAGGAAACAGATATAAGATTGTGATCGGAGGAGCCCAACGGAGAGAAAAGTTTCACAGAGTAAGAAGAAGGATGAGAGGTAAGAAATAAATCCAGAATGTTGGGCCAATCTCCAAGGCGATCAGGGATATGAGTAGGGTGCTGTACAATTTGCTCTAGGTCAATTAAGACACAAAAATTATAAGCTAGTTCACCAGAAATGTCAGTGAAATGGGAGGAAAGCCGAAGGTGGTGGTGAATATTGAAATCTCCTAAAATGGAGATTTCAGCAAAGGGAGAGTGGGAAAGAATGTATTCCACTTTGGAAGTGAGGTAGTCAAAGATTTTGCATAGTCAGTAGAATTAGGAGAAAGGTAAACAGCGCAGATGTATTTAGTTTGAGATTGGCATGCAAACTGTAGCCAGAGGGTAAAGAATTCGGAAGATTCGAGTTCGGGAATAAGAGAACAAGTTAGGTCATTGCGTACATATACGCAACATCCACCTTTGGAGTGAAATTGAGTATAGAGAAAGTAAGAGGGTACAGAAAAGGGGTTGCTGTCAGTCGTCCCAGACACCTGGGTTTCAGTGAGGAAAAGAAGATAAGGTTTAGAGGAGGAGAGGTGGTGTTCAACAGATTGAAAATTTGAGAAAAGGCCACGAATGTTGCAGAAATTTAAGAAAAGTGAATCAGACAGAGGTCCAGAACAACTCGAATGGGCAGTAGCAGATCCAGCTCCACTGCCCGGGACTGCGTTCCCAATATCGGCAGGGGGGGAGCCAGAAGTGGGGACATTTATGGTCCCCTCCCCAGGGGACTCCGAGGCTCTTGAAGTTGAGGGCCATTTTTTTTTTTAATTTTTAAAAGATTATGAAGTGTGTAAGATCTACAGATCTACAGAAGCTAAGGCTAACAAAGACCCTAAGATCCACTCTAAGGTTAGCCCGAGAGAAAGAAAAGAGTAGGGGATTAAGAGAAGAGAATAAGGGGTTAAGTAAGTAGCAACACCTATCACTCGTGAGATAACAGTCATTCAGAAAAAGAGAAAAAAAGACTCACCATCATCATCCGCCAGCCATTGCCGACAAGTCGGAAAAATAGTCGGAGAGAATAGGAAAGATTGCAAAACGGTCCTCTACTCCATAAGGAGGTAGAGCCCACTCTGCCGGAAAAAGATGAAAAGAAGTAAAATAAAAACGCTTACAAACCATGCAATACATTCTTAACTCAAGAACAACACATTCTTAACTCAAAGCAACACATTCTTCCAGCTGCTGCAGACCGATCCTCCACTCCATAGAGAGGTAGAGGATGCAGCCTACTAGGCTGGAAAGGCGTGAAAGACGAAAAGAAGTAAAATAAGAACGCATTACAAACCATGCAACACATTCTTAACTCAAACACTATCATACCATGCAAACTACAGACATGCAATAAAGAGTTACAGACATGCAAATAAGGAGAGAAGAAGAAAAAGTATAAAGAATAACAAAAAGTGGGTTAATTTACTCAACAAGCTACAATTAAGTTCGTGTTAGTCTATTTTTTTTTCCTGGCATATCACACGCTGGTATGTCACAAGTTGGCATTAGTCGTCAACAGACTCAACCCCGATTACCATTGTTTTTTATTTTAAACAACGTTAATATTTTTAAAATGCCTATCTAGACGGTTTTTAAACACGTTAACGCTGGTAGAGTTCACGACGGGCACGGGAAGATTATTCCATTTATCAATTACTTTAAACGTAAAGAAGTTTTTAGCGATATTCGTAATGAAACGTCTGCCACGCAACTTAAATCCGTTATTACATGTATTGCTATTATCGAAAGTGAACAATTTGTCAAAATTTACGTTATCGATGTTATTAACGATTTTGAAAACTTCAATAAGCTCCCCCCTTAATCTCCTAGTTTCGAGTGAATGCAAGTCTAACTCTTTAATTCTATCTTCATAAGGCTTGTTGCGCAATGACGGAATTAGTTTCGTGGCACGACGCTGAACCCTTTCTAACCTATCAATATCCTCACGCAAATACGGCCACCAAAATTGAACGGCATAGTCTAAATGAGGCCTGACTAGGGACTTGTAAAGAGGCAATATAATATCCTTCGATTTAAATTCGAAATTACGCGCTATGAAGCCTAACATCCTATTAGCTTTTGCGCAAGACTCCAGGTACTGGTTCCTAACTTTTAAATCCTTAGATGCGCGTACGCCTAAATCTACTTCCTCGTCAACGCTCGCTAACTCTCTATCATCCATCGTGTACGTGTAATTATTGTTACGAGAACCTATATGCAAAACTTTACATTTGTCTACGTTAAATTGCATCTTCCACTTATCCGTCCACTCCATAATCCTATTTACATCGTCTTGGAGCCTATTTCTATCGTCCTCGTTAACAACCTTATCGCCTATTTTACTATCGTCCGCGAATTTTGCCACGTTACTAGTCAATCCTACATCTATATCGTTAATGTAAATTACGAATAGCAATGGGCCTAACACTGAACCCTGTGGGACACCGCTACCTACATCCAACCACCCCGATTCACTACCATTAACAATGACCCTCTGTCTCCTAGCACGAAGCCATTCCTCTAACCAGTTAGCTACCTGACCGCGTATACCGTGTGCTTCAACCTTCGCATTCAATCTTCTATGCGGAACTGTATCGAACGCCTTTTTAAAATCTAAATAAATAACGTCAGCCACTCTGTGCCTATCGTATTCGCGTACTATTTCGTTATAAAATTCTAACAAATTAGTTAAACAAGATCTATGGCGTCGAAACCCATGCTGACTACTATTAATCAAATCTCGACTTTCTAAGTGATCGATGATACGATCCCTAACTACGGATTCCAATAGTTTACGACAATTGACGTTAAGCTAATGGGCCTATAATTGCTAGCTACTGTGCTGTCGCTTTTTTTAAAAATGGGCGTGACGTTAGCTAATTTGAAGTCTTCAGTAATAATCCCCGTTTCGAGTGACTGATTAAAAATCTTCGTTAAGGGGCCTACAATAACGTCTTTCAAATCTTTCAAACATGTGGTGAGGAATAGGGAGAGAAGTGTGTGTTTGAGAGCATGCTGGACTAATCACAGGCTACATGAGACACGGAAAAAGATCAGTTAAGGAGGAGAGTGACAGGAGAAACGGGAGTTCCAGCACTCCCTATCTCCTGTCTAACGTCCCCCGCGTTGTACTTCCCTGGTCGATTGGTGTCTACAATCCCCCTCCCTGGACAGATTCCTGTGCAAAGTCCCTGACTAGCCATGCGTGGCTGGCTACGAGGGCAGGAGATCAGATAGCAGTTCTCTCCTACACCAAATTCCGCAAATGAGGAGGGATGCTGCAGGTCAATCCTGAACCGTCGTTCAAACTAAGATAAACACCTTATTTATATATACATATATATATATATTATCATTGAGGCACTTGAGGCTGAAGCCTCAGGCCCCGATGCGTGAGGGGGAACCCAATCAACTGAGTTTCGATGATATAATTCGAGATTTAGCAAACTTCTTGGATTAAATATGATAGAGTACACAAACTGACAAATTCTCTGTTTTATTTTATGTTAAACGGCAAAATACACTGTTAACTGTTAAGGTTCTTTTAAGTTTGTTTCTTAATTAGCTTGAACACCTTACATATAATTCGTGTAAGTGACTGTGTACTGTACATGTATATGTATTGTTAATAAAAATCTATAGAAAAGGGTCCCAAAAATAAAATTAGCTTCAGGCCCCAAGTACAGTTAATCCGCCCCTATATATATATATATATATATATATATATATATGTTACAGTCAATGTCTAAAATCAGGCATTCTGTAAAACTGACTGAAATTTTAGGCAAATTTTAGGCAACCAAACCTAACCTAACCTAATGAATTTTTAGGCAGCATATTGGGAAGTACCAGTGGGCATGCATATGCAGCATTACCAGAAAGGTTACGTTAGGTTAGGTTAGGTTTTTTTGTGTATCATCAATTTGACACAGTACATAAAATTTCAGTCAATTTACAAATTGCCTGATTTTATACATTGACTGTAATATATATATATATATATGTATAATATATATATATATATATATATATATCGAATATGACGTTATCCGTTAAAGGTATTCTCAGTATGTCACTTCCTCGCACCCAAAAGGAAGTTTATACCGTTTAATTAATTTATTCTGACTGCGAATTACGAAGACAACAATTTATACCTTCGGTTGATGGCGTCCGCTCTCTCTCAGTCCGTTGAGAGAAGGGAATGCTTTTCTCCGTTGGAAGGATATAAAATGACGAGTTTTCCTTTGTTAGTCCTTTATTTCCACAAAAGTTGAAATCACTAATAAACACCCTTAACACAACACTTCATAGAGAGTTACAACAACTGATTACATTTAAATAAGCTGAGGGGTCCAGCCAAACCCGGCTGGCCGACGGGCGGAACACTCTACTCCCTCTGTCGGAAGCTGAGGCGAGCGTTAGACTGACAAAGCATGTTGCCTTCTTCAAGGGGCTCCCTTTTGTCCTGGAGAAACACCCATGGTTGCCACGTGTTACAGAAGACTATTAAACTTGCAAAATCTTACTCTATAATGATATTAACGAGAGAATTGGTATAATTGGATATTAGCAAAGAATTTATACAATTGTAGTTTTACACTTAACTCTTTTATGTGATTTATAATAATTGAAAAGAACATTTACAATTTGGGAATCTCCGTTTAAGATTAGACGTGGCAACACTGTTTTCGTTAGGCTTATCGAAAAGGTGCAGAGAATCCGCGGGCATCGAGGCACTCTATACAAACATTAAAAATTTAACGGATTCATGTTTTAATTTATATGAGCAGAATAATATCTTCTAAAGGATTAATATTTTAATTTATACCAACAGAATGATATCTTTTAAATTTTAACATAAATTTATTTTCCTGTGGAAACACTTTTCCACATGGCTCCCCTCCCAGAGTTGGTACTCGGGGATTAGTTTGAAAAATCCTCTCAAACAAAAGTCGTTGGATGTAGGGTTTTATAAAGACAAAGATATTATTGAAGTAGTTGGATATAATGTTACATAAAGACAAAAGAAATAGTTAAACAAAACACAGCTACTTAGTAGTTAATCCACTCTACTCATCAGTTAAATTTTACATTAAAATCGATATTTATGCACTAATGAACACTTATATGTACATAGAGACAAAGGAATAGTTAAACAAAATACCTCTACTTCGTACTTAATCCACTATATTTATCAGTTAAATTTACGTTAAAATTTATACTTATGCACTAATGACCACTTATAATTAACGGTCACTTGTGTGTCCTTTGAGCACTTGGAGTCTGATTTCTTTAGGTCCACTTTTTACACTGGTCTAAGTTCACCGCGTGCATACACTTTTAAATCATACGCGATTGTCTTATCAAACGTTAAAAGAACAAAAATTTAGAGAAATGAACTTCAATGAACTATTGGACAAAGTACTTAAGTGAAATTGATACGAATTCTACAAGGTTATATTGTTTTGAGAACCCTTTTTTTTTTTTAACTTTGGAATTGACTAAACTCTATAACTTGGAAGGTATGAAATTTCAAAGGTTTTGTGTGGACATTGCTCAAGTTTCTGGATGTACGCGTTGGTGGCTAATTGCCTCCGACATCAATCATTCCACGTCTCGAGCGTCTTTCATTAATTTAGTACGTAGTGCATGAATGCACGGGTATAGCCTAAACGGGTATAGGGGGTACGTGTGGTAGCACTTGAACTGGAAATAGGGTAAAAAACAATTTGTAAATGGGATAAACCGACTTTATGATTACTGTTCTTCGTTTCGTGTATTCAGTCTTTTCTGGAGCGAAATCAAAGTGGCAGATGGCTCCAGTTTCGATTTCCAAACCTTCTGGTTAGAAAGAACAGAATCGAATGAACGTTGTCCCGTAGAGCGATGCAGAGATGCAACACTCTCTTTGGTGGGAAGGAAAAGTGTGGCAATTTTCTTTTTCCCGAATTCGTCGAGGTCATAAGCCGAGCTTGCATTATGTCCTTCATCTGTGACGATCTCGTCACAGACCTCTTCCCCGGAAAATGTCCCTCATCGAGAACTTCCCTCGTGATTTCTGGGACAGTCTCTTCATAGGGCGCTTCCGTCTTCATCGTCTAAGAAGTGAATTTGCGATATCACCGCAAAACGTTATAATGAACATAATATCCCTCTAATGCGTCCAACCATTCGTCCACGTATGGGGGTACTACGTTGCCCATTCGTCCACGTAAAAATTGGAACTTTAGGGTATTACTCGTTCGATAATCACATCTATCCACTTTTCTTCGAAAACAACGAAAGAAAAAATGGACTTCCAAACGAGGAAGGCGAAAGCGAACAAAAAAACTTATCCCTAATCTATATCGTATATACACAACAAAATTAAGCGGAAAAACTTAAGCTTAAGATTACTATTTTTGGGTTTAAAACACAATAATCATTCCAACGAAGATGCAAAACTTGCCCGTCGATTTTCGATACATTTTTTCGAAATGTACGAATCCATTTTAATTTAAACCGAAAAAGCACAAAACTATTTGCGCTCCAACGCAAAATTCCACTTAAAAACAAATTGAAAAGTTCGCTCATCGACGCGAAAAGACCAAGAGAAAAAAAGGAAAGGAATCCTTTTTACTAAATCTAATGCGCCGCAACGCGCCAAATCTGCACGCGCGTGAAACGAGCCAAACACACAAACACACACACGCACGAACTATACAGTATATACACAAATTAGGTAAATAATTTCAGAGTCAAAAAATGAAACTCAACTCCAAATTCCGTTTTCTGTTAACCAATGTGGGACAATTTAAATTAAAAAAAAAAATTTAGATATTCACTTCAAATTTTTTTTTCAAATTCCATAAATTTACCGTATACTTGGCAGAAATCGTTTCGTTACAAACAATAAAAATATAATCATTATATTTAAATACACATTTCTGCAGGCAAAAAAACAAACCTGTCAATTTTTCCCTCTTACCACAACTCAAAAAGAAAGAAAATTTTAATTCAATTGATTGTAACACCGACAACAAAAAATCGTTTTTAACTCACCAATGAAAATTAAATTGTTTACGAGCAATAGATATATACTGCAATTTACCTATATATTTATATATATGCAAAATACTGCTGCATGCAAAAAAAAATCTTCTTACAACAAAAAAGAATACTATGAAAACAATTTCTAACCCTATACGTTATTACTGAGGGTACACTTTTTTTTTTTTCGTACTTAATTTCCCTTTTTTTTTTCAAACCAATACGTTAACTGGGATACACTTTTTTTTTCACGTACTTAATTATTTTTTGATACAAGTGTTAACCTTACCCGCCGAAACGTTTTTACTGAGTTTTCTTTTTATTCCGTCTTGTAAGCGCCTTTGTTTTCGTTTTTCTTTCCTCTTCAATGCCGACTATTCCGTTGGGCAGAGTTTTGAAGAACGTTTGTTTCGTTTCTGAGTGAGTCCTCTCAGATTCCGATGATTTCGTTGGGCAAAGTCAATGCGTTCGACTCTCGGCGCTTATCCACGAAGGCGAAGCCGTTTCCGCATGAGGTGCTCTCACAGAATCGAACACGCCTAACTTCTGTCTTCGTTTCTGAGTCCTCCACTCTTCGTTGTAGAATTTACGCCAATGCTATGCGTCGCATAGACGTCCAATTTTCGTAATCAATTCCAATGCGGTTCGTCCGTTTTTCGTTGACGATCAAAGTCTATGAAAATCTCCAAATTCGATGATTCCTCCACTCTCCGTTGTGGGAATTTACGTCACTGCTATGCGTCGCATAGACGTTCCAAGAGAAATTAAATTCGTAAAATTCCTCTCCGCGTGCCCAAATAATAATTTCCGTTACGATCCTTTCTCTAAACAGTGCTGTCGTCTCTTCTAAACAAGTGGTTGACGTCCTTGTAGCGGGGTTCTGCCCGAACAAAAGGTTTTCAAATCCTGGCTCCTCGTCTTGAAGGAACGTTCTCATCCCTTCCCTCCGTCCGTTGAGGGGGTGGAAAATGGGATGCTGTTTTCTTCTAATCCTGGCATCGGTCGACAGTGTCGGCTGAAATGATAGTGTTAAATTCTCTCGGACCAACAAGGACGTTTATACCGTTTAATTAATTTATTCTGCGAATTACGAGACAACAATTTATACCTTCGGTTGATGGCGTCCGCTCTCTCTCAGTCCGTTGAGAGAAGGGAATGCTTTTCTCCGTTGGAAGGATATAAAATGACGAGTTTTCCTTTGTTAGTCCTTTATTTCCACAAAAGTTGAAATCACTAATAAACACCCTTAACACAACACTTCATAGAGAGTTACAACAACTGATTACATTTAAATAAGCTGAGGGGTCCAGCCAAACCCGGCTGGCCCACGGGCGGAACACTCTACTCCCTCTGTCGGAAGCTGAGGCGAGCGTTAGACTGACAAAGCATGTTGCCTTCTTCAAGGGGCTCCCTTTTGTCCTGGAGAAACACCCATGGTTGCCACGTGTTACAGAAGACTATTAAACTTGCAAAATCTTACTCTAATAATGATATTAACGAGAGAATTGGTATAATTGGATATTAGCAAAAGAATTTATACAATTGTAGTTTTACACTTAACTCTTTTATGTGATTTATAATAATTGAAAAGAACATTTACAATTTGGGAATCTCCGTTTAAGATTAGACGTGGCAACACTGTTTTCGTTAGGCTTATCGAAAAGGTGCAGAGAATCCGCGGGCATCGAGGCACTCTATACAAACATTAAAAATTTAACGGATTCATGTTTTAATTTATATGAGCAGAATAATATCTTCTAAAGGATTAATATTTTAATTTATACCAACAGAATGATATCTTTTAAATTTTAACATAAATTTATTTTCCTGTGGAAACACTTTTCCACATGGCTCCCCTCCCAGAGTTGGTACTCGGGGATTAGTTTGAAAAATCCTCTCAAACAAAAGTCGTTGGATGTAGGGTTTTATAAAGACAAAGATATTATTGAAGTAGTTGGATATAATGTTACATAAAGACAAAAGAAATAGTTAAACAAAACACAGCTACTTAGTAGTTAATCCACTCTACTCATCAGTTAAATTTTACATTAAAATCGATATTTATGCACTAATGAACACTTATATGTACATAGAGACAAAGGAATAGTTAAACAAAATACCTCTACTTCGTACTTAATCCACTATATTTATCAGTTAAATTTTACGTTAAAATTTATACTTATGCACTAATGACCACTTATAATTAACGGTCACTTGTGTGTCCTTTGAGCACTTGGAGTCTGATTTCTTTAGGTCCACTTTTTTACACTGGTCTAAGTTCACCGCGTGCATACACTTTTAAATCATACGCGATTGTCTTATCAAACGTTAAAAGAACAAAAATTTAGAGAAATGAACTTCAATGAACTATTGGACAAAGTACTTAAGTGAAATTGATACGAATTCTACAAGGTTATATTGTTTTGAGAACCCTTTTTTTTTTTTAACTTTGGAATTGACTAAACTCTATAACTTGGAAGGTATGAAATTTCAAAGGTTTTGTGTGGACATTGCTCAAGTTTCTGGATGTACGCGTTGGTGGCTAATTGCCTCCGACATCAATCATTCCACGTCTCGAGCGTCTTTCATTAATTAGTACGTAGTGCATGAATGCACGGGTATAGCCTAAACGGGTATAGGGGGTACGTGTGGTAGCACTTGAACTGGAAATAGGGTAAAAAACAATTTGTAAATGGGATAAACCGACTTTATGATTACTGTTCTTCGTTTCGTGTATTCAGTCTTTCTGGAGCGAAATCAAAGTGGCAGATGGCTCCAGTTTCGATTTCCAAACCTTCTGGTTAGAAAGAACAGAATCGAATGAACGTTGTCCCGTAGAGCGATGCAGAGATGCAACACTCTCTTTGGTGGGAAGGAAAAGTGTGGCAAATTTTCTTTTTCCCGAATTCGTCGAGGTCATAAGCCGAGCTTGCATTATGTCCTTCATCTGTGACGATCTCGTCACAGACCTCTTCCCCCGGAAAATGTCCCTCATCGAGAACTTCCCTCGTGATTTCTGGACAGTCTCTTCATAGGGCGCTTCCGTCTTCATCGTCTAAGAAGTGAATCTTTGCGATATCACCGCAAAACGTTATAATGAACATAATATCCCTCTAATGCGTCCAACCATTCGTCCACGTATGGGGTACTACGTTGCCCATTCGTCCACGTAAAATTGGAACTTTAGGGGTATTACTCGTTCGATAATCACATCTATCCACTTTTCTTCGAAAACAACGAAAGAAAAAATGGACTTCCAAACGAGGAAGGCGAAGCGAAACAAAAAAAACTTATCCCTAATCTAATATCGTATATACACAACAAAATTTAAGCGGAAAAACTTAAGCTTAAGATTAACTATTTTTGGTTTAAACAAACAATAAAATCATTCCAACGAAGATGCAAAACTTGCCCGTCGATTTCGATACATTTTTTTCGAAATGTACGAATCCATTTTAATTTAAACCGAAAAAGCACAAAAAACAACTATTTGCGCTCCAACGCAAAATTCCACTTAAAAAACAAAATTGAAAGTTCGCTCATCGACGCGAAAAGACCAAGAGAAAAAAAGGAAAGGAATCCTTTTTACTAAATCTAAATGCGCCGCAACGCGCCAAATCTGCACGCGCGTGAAACGAGCCAAACACACAAACACACACACGCACGAACTATACAGTATATACACAAATTAGGTAAAATTAATTTCAGAGTCAAAAAATGAAACTCAACTCCAAAATTCCGTTTTCTGTTAACCCAATGTGGGACAATTTAAATTAAAAAAAAAATTTAGATATTCACTTCAAATTTTTTTTTCAAATTCCATAAATTTACCGTATACTTGCAGAAATCGTTTCGTTACAAACAATAAAATATATAAATCCTTATATATTTAAATACACAATTTCTGCAGGCAAAAAAACAAACCTGTCAATTTTTCCCTCTTACCACAACTCAAAAAAGAAAGAAAATTTTAATTCAATTGATTGTAAACACCGACAAACAAAAAATCGTTTTTAACTCACCAATGAAAATTAAATTGTTTACGAGCAATAGATATATACTGCAATTTACCTATATATTTATATATATATGCAAAATACTGCTGCATGCAAAAAACAAATCTTCTTACAACAAAAAAAGAATACTAATGAAAACAAATTTCTAACCCTATACGTTATTACTGAGGGTACACTTTTTTTTTTTTTCGTACTTAATTTCCCTTTTTTTTTTCAAACCAATACGTTAACTGGATACACTTTTTTTCACGTACTTAATTTATTTTTGATACAAGTGTTAACCTTACCCGCCGAAACGTTTTTACTGAGTTTTCTTTTTATTCCGTCTTGTAAGCGCCTTTGTTTTCGTTTTTCTTTCCTCTTCAATGCCGACTATTCCGTTGGGCAGAGTTTTGAAGAACGTTTGTTTTCGTTTCTGAGTGAGTCCTCTCAGATTCCGATGATTTCGTTGGGCAAAGTCGAATGCGTTCGACTCTCGGCGCTTATCCACGAAGGCGAAGCCGTTTCCGCATGAGGTGCTCTCACAGAATCGAACACGCCTAACTTCTGTCTTCGTTTCTGAGTCCTCCACTCTTCGTTGTAGAAATTTACGCCAATGCTATGCGTCGCATAGACGTCCAATTTTCGTAATCAATTCCAATGCGGTTCGTCCGTTTTTCGTTGACGATCAAAGTCTATGAAAATCTCCAAATTCGATGATTCCTCCACTCTCCGTTGTGGGAATTTACGTCACTGCTATGCGTCGCATAGACGTTCCAAGAGAAATTAAATTCGTAAAATTCCTCTCCGCGTGCCCAATAATAATTTCCGTTACGATCCTTTCTCTAAACAAGTGCTGTCGTCTCTTCTAAACAAGTGTTGACGTCCTTGTAGCGGGGTTCTGCCCGAACAAAAGTTTTCAAATCCTGGCTCCTCGTCTTGAAGGAACGTTTCTCATCCCTTCCCTCCGTCCGTTGAGGGGGGTGGAAAATGGGATGCTGTTTTCTTCTAATCCTGGCATCGGTCGACAGTGTCGGCTAAGATGATAGTGTTAAATTCTCTCGGACCAACAAGGACGTTTATACCGTTTAATTAATTTATTCTGCGAATTACGAAGACAACAATTTATACCTTCGGTTGATGGCGTCCGCTCTCTCTCAGTCCGTTGAGAGAAGGGAATGCTTTTCTCCGTTGGAAGGATATAAAATGACGAGTTTTCCTTTGTTAGTCGTTTATTTCCACAAAAGTTGAAATCACTAATAAACACCCTTAACACAACACTTCATAGAGAGTTACAACAACTGATTACATTTAAATAAGCTGAGGGGTCCAGCCAAACCCGGCTGGCCCACGGGCGGAACACTCTACTCCCTCTGTCGGAAGCTGAGGCGAGCGTTAGACTGACAAAGCATGTTGCCTTCTTCAAGGGGTTCCCTTTTGTCCTGGAGAAACACCCATGGTTGCCACGTGTTACAGAAGACTATTAAACTTGCAAAATCTTACTCTAATAATGATATTAACGAGAGAATTGGTATAATTGGATATTAGCAAAAGAATTTATACAATTGTAGTTTTACACTTAACTCTTTTATGTGATTTATAATAATTGAAAAGAACATTTACAATTTGGGAATCTCCGTTTAAGATTAGACGTGGCAACACTGTTTTCGTTAGGCTTATCGAAAAGGTGCAGAGAATCCGCGGGCATCGAGGCACTCTATACAAACATTAAAAATTTAACGGATTCATGTTTTAATTTATATGAGCAGAATAATATCTTCTAAAGGATTAATATTTTAATTTATACCAACAGAATGATATCTTTTAAATTTTAACATAAATTTATTTTCCTGTGGAAACACTTTTCCACATGGCTCCCCTCCCAGAGTTGGTACTCGGGGATTAGTTTGAAAAATCCTCTCAAACAAAAGTCGTTGGATGTAGGGTTTTATAAAGACAAAGATATTATTGAAGTAGTTGGATATAATGTTACATAAAGACAAAAGAAATAGTTAAACAAAACACAGCTACTTAGTAGTTAATCCACTCTACTCATCAGTTAAATTTTACATTAAAATCGATATTTATGCACTAATGAACACTTATATGTACATAGAGACAAAGGAATAGTTAAACAAAATACCTCTACTTCGTACTTAATCCACTATATTTATCAGTTAAATTTTACGTTAAAATTTATACTTATGCACTAATGACCACTTATAATTAACGGTCACTTGTGTGTCCTTTGAGCACTTGGAGTCTGATTTCTTTAGGTCCACTTTTTTACACTGGTCTAAGTTCACCGCGTGCATACACTTTTAAATCATACGCGATTGTCTTATCAAACGTTAAAAGAACAAAAATTTAGAGAAATGAACTTCAATGAACTATTGGACAAAGTACTTAAGTGAAATTGATACGAATTCTACAAGGTTATATTGTTTTGAGAACCCTTTTTTTTTTTTAACTTTGGAATTGACTAAACTCTATAACTTGGAAGGTATGAAATTTCAAAGGTTTTGTGTGGACATTGCTCAAGTTTCTGGATGTACGCGTTGGTGGCTAATTGCCTCCGACATCAATCATTCACGTCTCGAGCGTCTTTCATTAATTTAGTACGTAGTGCATGAATGCACGGGTATAGCCTAAACGGGTATAGGGGGTACGTGTGGTAGCACTTGAACTGGAAATAGGGTAAAAAACAATTTGTAAATGGGATAAACCGACTTTATGATTACTGTTCTTCGTTTCGTGTATTCAGTCTTTTCTGGAGCGAAATCAAAGTGGCAGATGGCTCCAGTTTCGATTTCCAAACCTTCTGGTTAGAAAGAACAGAATCGAATGAACGTTGTCCCGTAGAGCGATGCAGAGATGCAACACTCTCTTTGGTGGGAAGGAAAAGTGTGGCAAATTTTCTTTTTCCCGAATTCGTCGAGGTCATAAGCCGAGCTTGCATTATGTCCTTCATCTGTGACGATCTCGTCACAGACCTCTTCCCCCGGAAAATGTCCCTCATCGAGAACTTCCCTCGTGATTTCTGGGACAGTCTCTTCATAGGGCGCTTCCGTCTTCATCGTCTAAGAAGTGAATCTTTGCGATATCACCGCAAAACGTTATAATGAACATAATATCCCTCTAATGCGTCCAACCATTCGTCCACGTATGGGGGTACTACGTTGCCCATTCGTCCACGTAAAAATTGGAACTTTAGGGGTATTACTCGTTCGATAATCACATCTATCCACTTTTCTTCGAAAACAACGAAAGAAAAAATGGACTTCCAAACGAGGAAGGCGAAGCGAAACAAAAAAAACTTATCCCTAATCTAATATCGTATATACACAACAAAATTTAAGCGGAAAAACTTAAGCTTAAGATTAACTATTTTTGGTTTAAACAAACAATAAAATCATTCCAACGAAGATGCAAACTTGCCCGTCGATTTCGATACATTTTTTTCGAAATGTACGAATCCATTTTAATTTAAACCGAAAAAGCACAAAAAACAACTATTTGCGCTCCAACGCAAAATTCCACTTAAAAAACAAAATTGAAAAGTTCGCTCATCGACGCGAAAAGACCAAGAGAAAAAAAGGAAAGGAATCCTTTTTACTAAATCTAAATGCGCCGCAACGCGCCAAATCTGCACGCGCGTGAAACGAGCCAAACACACAAACACACACACGCACGAACTATACAGTATATACACAAATTAGGTAAAATTAATTTCAGAGTCAAAAAATGAAACTCAACTCCAAAATTCCGTTTTCTGTTAACCCAATGTGGGACAATTTAAATTAAAAAAAAAAATTTAGATATTCACTTCAAATTTTTTTTTCAAATTCCATAAATTTACCGTATACTTGGCAGAAATCGTTTCGTTACAAACAATAAAATATATAAATCCTTATATATTTAAATACACAATTTCTGCAGGCAAAAAAACAAACCTGTCAATTTTTCCCTCTTACCACAACTCAAAAAAGAAAGAAAATTTTAATTCAATTGATTGTAAACACCGACAAACAAAAAATCGTTTTTAACTCACCAATGAAAATTAAATTGTTTACGAGCAATAGATATATACTGCAATTTACCTATATATTTATATATATATGCAAAATACTGCTGCATGCAAAAAACAAATCTTCTTACAACAAAAAAAGAATACTAATGAAAACAAATTTCTAACCCTATACGTTATTACTGAGGGTACACTTTTTTTTTTTTTCGTACTTAATTTCCCTTTTTTTTTTCAAACCAATACGTTAACTGGGATACACTTTTTTTTTCACGTACTTAATTTATTTTTTGATACAAGTGTTAACCTTACCCGCCGAAACGTTTTTACTGAGTTTTCTTTTTATTCCGTCTTGTAAGCGCCTTTGTTTTCGTTTTTCTTTCCTCTTCAATGCCGACTATTCCGTTGGGCAGAGTTTTGAAGAACGTTTGTTTTCGTTTCTGAGTGAGTCCTCTCAGATTCCGATGATTTCGTTGGGCAAAGTCGAATGCGTTCGACTCTCGGCGCTTATCCACGAAGGCGAAGCCGTTTCCGCATGAGGTGCTCTCACAGAATCGAACACGCCTAACTTCTGTCTTCGTTTCTGAGTCCTCCACTCTTCGTTGTAGAAATTTACGCCAATGCTATGCGTCGCATAGACGTCCAATTTTCGTAATCAATTCCAATGCGGTTCGTCCGTTTTTCGTTGACGATCAAAGTCTATGAAAATCTCCAAATTCGATGATTCCTCCACTCTCCGTTGTGGGAATTTACGTCACTGCTATGCGTCGCATAGACGTTCCAAGAGAAATTAAATTCGTAAAATTCCTCTCCGCGTGCCCAAATAATAATTTCCGTTACGATCCTTTCTCTAAACAAGTGCTGTCGTCTCTTCTAAACAAGTGTTGACGTCCTTGTAGCGGGGTTCTGCCCGAACAAAAGGTTTTCAAATCCTGGCTCCTCGTCTTGAAGGAACGTTTCTCATCCCTTCCCTCCGTCCGTTGAGGGGGTGGAAAATGGGATGCTGTTTTCTTCTAATCCTGGCATCGGTCGACAGTGTCGGCTAAGATGATAGTGTTAAATTCTCTCGGACCAACAAGGACGTTTATACCGTTTAATTAATTTATTCTGCGAATTACGAAGACAACAATTTATACCTTCGGTTGATGGCGTCCGCTCTCTCTCAGTCCGTTGAGAGAAGGGAATGCTTTTCTCCGTTGGAAGGATATAAAATGACGAGTTTTCCTTTGTTAGTCCTTTATTTCCACAAAAGTTGAAATCACTAATAAACACCCTTAACACAACACTTCATAGAGAGTTACAACAACTGATTACATTTAAATAAGCTGAGGGGTCCAGCCAAACCCGGCTGGCCCACGGGCGGAACACTCTACTCCCTCTGTCGGAAGCTGAGGCGAGCGTTAGACTGACAAAGCATGTTGCCTTCTTCAAGGGGCTCCCTTTTGTCCTGGAGAAACACCCATGGTTGCCACGTGTTACAGAAGACTATTAAACTTGCAAAATCTTACTCTAATAATGATATTAACGAGAGAATTGGTATAATTGGATATTAGCAAAAGAATTTATACAATTGTAGTTTTACACTTAACTCTTTTATGTGATTTATAATAATTGAAAAGAACATTTACAATTTGGGAATCTCCGTTTAAGATTAGACGTGGCAACACTGTTTTCGTTAGGCTTATCGAAAAGGTGCAGAGAATCCGCGGGCATCGAGGCACTCTATACAAACATTAAAAATTTAACGGATTCATGTTTTAATTTATATGAGCAGAATAATATCTTCTAAAGGATTAATATTTTAATTTATACCAACAGAATGATATCTTTTAAATTTTAACATAAATTTATTTTCCTGTGGAAACACTTTTCCACATGGCTCCCCTCCCAGAGTTGGTACTCGGATAGATTAGTTTGAAAAATCCTCTCAAACAAAAGTCGTTGGATGTAGGGTTTTATAAAGACAAAGATATTATTGAAGTAGTTGGATATAATGTTACATAAAGACAAAAGAAATAGTTAAACAAAACACAGCTACTTAGTAGTTAATCCACTCTACTCATCAGTTAAATTTACATTAAAATCGATATTTATGCACTAATGAACACTTATATGTACATAGAGACAAAGGAATAGTTAAACAAAATACCTCTACTTCGTACTTAATCCACTATATTTATCAGTTAAATTTTACGTTAAAATTTATACTTATGCACTAATGACCACTTATAATTAACGGTCACTTGTGTGTCCTTTGAGCACTTGGAGTCTGATTTCTTTAGGTCCACTTTTTTACACTGGTCTAAGTTCACCGCGTGCATACACTTTTAAATCATACGCGATTGTCTTATCAAACGTTAAAAGAACAAAAATTTAGAGAAATGAACTTCAATGAACTATTGGACAAAGTACTTAAGTGAAATTGATACGAATTCTACAAGGTTATATTGTTTTGAGAACCCTTTTTTTTTTTTAACTTTGGAATTGACTAAACTCTATAACTTGGAAGGTATGAAATTTCAAAGGTTTTGTGTGGACATTGCTCAAGTTTCTGGATGTACGCGTTGGTGGCTAATTGCCTCCGACATCAATCATTCACGTCTCGAGCGTCTTTCATTAATTTAGTACGTAGTGCATGAATGCACGGGTATAGCCTAAACGGGTATAGGGGGTACGTGTGGTAGCACTTGAACTGGAAATAGGGTAAAAAACAATTTGTAAATGGGATAAACCGACTTTATGATTACTGTTCTTCGTTTCGTGTATTCAGTCTTTTCTGGAGCGAAATCAAAGTGGCAGATGGCTCCAGTTTCGATTTCCAAACCTTCTGGTTAGAAAGAACAGAATCGAATGAACGTTGTCCCGTAGAGCGATGCAGAGATGCAACACTCTCTTTGGTGGGAAGGAAAAGTGTGGCAAATTTTCTTTTTCCCGAATTCGTCGAGGTCATAAGCCGAGCTTGCATTATGTCCTTCATCTGTGACGATCTCGTCACAGACCTCTTCCCCCGGAAAATGTCCCTCATCGAGAACTTCCCTCGTGATTTCTGGGACAGTCTCTTCATAGGGCGCTTCCGTCTTCATCGTCTAAGAAGTGAATCTTTGCGATATCACCGCAAAACGTTATAATGAACATAATATCCCTCTAATGCGTCCAACCATTCGTCACACGTATGGGGGTATACGTTGCCCATCGTCCACGTAAAAAATTGAACTTTAGGGTTATTACTCGTTCGATAATCACATCTATCCACTTTTCTTCGAAAACAACGAAGAAAAATGGACTTCCAAACGAGGAAGCGAAGCGAAACAAAAAAACTTATCCCTATCTAATATCGTATATACACAACAAAATTTAAGCGGAAAAACTTAAGCTTAGATTAACTATTTTTGGTTTAAACAAAATAAATCATTCCAACGAAGATGCAAAACTGTCCCGTCGATTTCGATACTTTTTTTCGAAATGTACGAATCCATTTTAATTTAAACCGAAAAAGCACAAAAAACAACTATTTGCGCTCCAACGCAAAATTCCACTTAAAAACAAAATTGAAAAGTTCGCTCATCGACGCGAAAAGACCAAGAGAAAAAAAGGAAAGAATCCTTTTTACTAAATCTAAATGCGCCGCAACGCGCCAAATCTGCACGCGCGTGAAACGAGCCAAACACACAAAACACACACGCACGAACTATACAGTATATACACAATTAGGTAAAATTAATTTCAGAGTCAAAAAATGAAACTCAACTCCAAAATTCCGTTTTCTGTTAACCCAATGTGGGACAATTTAAATTAAAAAAAAAAATTTAGATATTCACTTCAAATTTTTTTTTCAAATTCCATAAATTTACCGTTACTTGGCAGAAATCGTTTCGTTACAAACAATAAAATATATAAATCCTTATATATTTAAATACACAATTTCTGCAGGCAAAAAAACAAAACCTGTCAATTTTTCCCTCTTACCACAACTCAAAAAAGAAAGAAAATTTAATTCAATTGATTGTAAACACCGACAAACAAAAATCGTTTTTTAACTCACCAATGAAAATTAAATTGTTACGAGCAATAGCATATATACTGCAATTTACCTATATATTTATATATATATGCAAAATACTGCTGCATGCAAAAACAATCTTCTTACAACAAAAAAAGAATACTAATGAAAACAATTTCTAACCCTATACGTTATTACTGAGGGTACACTTTTTTTTTTTTTTTCGTACTTAATTTCCCTTTTTTTTTTTCAAACCAATACGTTTACTGGATACACTTTTTTTTTCACGTACTTAATTTATTTTTTGATACAAGTGTTAACCTTACCGCCGAACGTTTTTACTGAGTTTTCTTTTTATTCCGTCTTGTAAGCGCCTTTGTTTTCGTTTTTCTTTCCTCTTCAATGCCGACTATTCCGTGGGCAGAGTTTTGAAGAACGTTTGTTTTTTCTGAGTGAGTCCTCTCAGATTCCGATGATTTCGTTGGGCAAAAGTCGAATGCGTTCGACTCTCGGCGCTTATCCACGAAGGCGAAGCCGTTTCCGCATGAGGTGCTCTCACAGAATCGACACGCCTAACTTGTCTTCTTCTGTTCGCTCCACTCTTCGTTGTAGAAATTTACGCCAATGCTATGCGTCGCATAGACGTCCAATTTTCGTAATCAATTCAATGCGGTTCGTCCGTTTTTGCGTTGACGATCAAAGTCTATGAAAATCTCAAATCGATGATTATTCCTCCACTCTCCGTTGTGGAATTTACGTCACTGCTATGCGTCGCATAGACGTTCCAAGAGAAATTAAATTCGTAAAATTCCTCTCCGCTCCGCGTGCCCAAATAATAATTTCCGTTACGATCCTTTCTCTAAACAAGTGCTGTCGTCTCTTCTAAAAGTGTTGACGTCCTTTAGCGGGGTTCTGCCCGAACAAAAGGTTTTCAAATCCTGGCTCCTCGTCTTGAAGGAACGTTTCTCATCCCTTCCTCCGTCCGTTGAGAGGGGGTGAAAATGGGATGCTGTTTTTTCTTCTAATCCTGGCATCGGTCGACAGTGTCGGCTAAGATGATAGTGTTAATTCTCTCGACCAACAAGGACGTTTATACCGTTTTAAATTAATTTATTCTGCGAATTACGAAGACAACAATTTATACCTTCGGTTGTGGCGTCCGCTCTCTCTCAGTCCGTTGAGAGAAGGGAATGCTTTTCTCCGTTGGAAGGATATAAAATGACGAGTTTTCCTTTGTTAGTCGTTTATTTCCACAAAGTTGAAATCACTAATAAACACCCTTAACACACACTTTCATAGAGAGCTACAACAACTGATTACATTAAATAAGCTGAGGGGTCCAGCCAAACCCGGCTGCCCACGGGCGGAACACTCTACTTCCCTCTGTCGGAAGCTGAGGCGAGCGTTAGACTGACAAAGCATGTTGCCTTCTTCAAGGGGTTCCTTTTGTCCTGGAGAAACACCCATGGTTGCCACGTGTTACAGAAGACTATTAAACTTGCAAATCTTACTCTAATAATGATATTAACGAGAGAATTGGTATAATTGGATATTAGCAAAGAATTTATACAATTGTAGTTTTACACTTAACTCTTTATGTGATTTATAATAATTGAAAAGAACATTTACAATTTGGGAATCTCCGTTTAAGATTAGACGTGGCAACACTGTTTTCGTTAGGCTTATCGAAAAGGTGCAGAGAATCCGCGGCATCGAGGCACTCTATACAAACATTAAAAATTTAACGGATTCATGTTTTAATTTATATGAGCAGAATAATATCTTCTAAAGGATTAATATTTTAATTTATACCAACAGAATGATATCTTTTAAATTTTTAACATAAATTTATTTTCCTGTGGAAACACTTTCCACATGGCTCCCCTCCCAGAGTTGGTACTCGGATTAGTTTGAAAAATCCTCTCAAACAAAAGTCGTTGGATGTAGGGTTTTATAAAGACAAAGATATTATTGAAGTAGTTGGATATAATGTTACATAAAGACAAAAGAAATAGTTAAACAAAACACAGCTACTTAGTAGTTAATCCACTCTACTCTCAGTTAAATTTTACATTAAAATCGCTATTTATGCACTAATGAACACTTATATGTACATAGAGACAAAGGAATAGTTAAACAAATACCTCTACTTCGTACTTAATCCACTATATTTATCAGTTAATTTTACGTTAAAATTTATACTTATGCACTAATGACCACTTATAATTAACGGTCACTTGTGTGTCCTTTGAGCACTTGGAGTCTGATTTCTTTAGGTCCACTTTTTACACTGGTCTAAGTTCACCGCGTGCATACACTTTTAAAATACGCGATTGTCTTATCAAACGTTAAAGAACAAAAATTAGAGAAATGAACTTCAATGAACTATTGGACAAAGACTTAAGTGAAATTGATACGAATTCTACAAGGTTATATTGTTTTGAGAACCCTTTTTTTTTTTTTAACTTTGGATTGACTAAACTCTATAACTTGGAAGGTATGAAATTTCAAAGGTTTTGTGTGGACATTGCTCAGTTTCTGGATGTACGCGTTGGTGGCTAATTGCCTCCGACATCAATCATTTCACGTCTCGAGCGTCTTTCATTAATTTAGTAGTCGAGTGCATGAATGCACGGGTATAGCCTAAACGGGTATAGGGGGTACGTGTGGTAGCACTTGAACTGGAATAGGGTAAAAAACATTTGTAAATGGGATAAACCGACTTTATGATTACTGTTCTTCGTTTCGTGTATTCAGTCTTTCTGGAGCGAATCAAAGTCAGATGGCTCCAGTTTCGATTTCCAAACCTTCTGGTTAGAAAGAACAAATCCGAATGAACGTTGTCCCTAGAGCGATGCAGAGATGCAACCACTCTCTTTGGTGGGAAGGAAAAGTGTGGCAAATTTTCTTTTCCCGAATTCGTCGAGTCATAAGCCGAGCTTGCATTATGTCCTTCATCTGTGACGATCTCGTCACAGACCTCTTCCCCCCGGAAATGTCCCTCATCGAGAAGCTTCCCTCGTGATTTCTGGGACAGTCTCTTCATAGGGCGCTTCCGTCTTCATCGTCTAAGAAGTGAATCTTTGCGATATCACCGCAAACGTTATAATGAACATAATATCCTCTAATGCGTCCAACCATTCGTCCACGTATGGGGGTACTACGTTGCCCATTCGTCCACGTAAAAATTGGAACTTTAGGGGTATTACTCGTTCGATAATCACATCTATCCACTTTTCTTCGAAAACAACGAAGAAAAATGGACTTCCAAACGAGGAAGGCGAAGCGAAACAAAAAAAACTTATCCCTATCTAATATCGTATATACACACAAAATTTAAGCGGAAAACTTAAGCTTAGATTAACTATTTTTGGTTTAAACGAACAATAAAATCATTCCAACGAAGATGCAAAACTTGCCCGTCGATTTCGATACATTTTTTTCGAAATGTACGATCCATTTTAATTTAAACCGAAAAGCACAAAAACACTATTTGCGCTCCAACGCAAATTCCACTTAAAAACAATTGAAAAGTTCGCTCATCGACGCGAAAAGACCAGAGAAAAAAAGGAAAGGAATCCTTTTTACTAAATCTAAATGCGCCGCAACGCGCCAAATCTGCACGCGCGTGAAACGAGCCAAACACACAAACACACACACGCACGAACTATACAGTATATCACAAATTAGGTAAAATTAATTTCAGAGTCAAAAATGAACTCACTCCAAATTCCGTTTTCTGTTAACCCAATGTGGGACAATTTAAATTAAAAAAAAAAATTTAGATATTCACTTCAATTTTTTTTTCAAATTCCATAAATTTACCGTATACTTGGCAGAAATCGTTTCGTTACAACATAAAATATATAAAGTCCTTATATATTTAAATACACAATTTCTGCAGGCAAAAAACAAACCTGTCAATTTTTCCCTCTTCCACAACTCAAAAAAGAAAGAAAATTTTAATTCAATTGATTGTAAACACCGACAAACAAAAATCGTTTTTAACTCACCAATGAAAATTAAATTGTTTACGAGCAATATATATACTGCAATTTACCTATATATTTATATATATATGCAAAATACTGCTGCATGCAAAAACAATCTTCTTACAACAAAAAAGAATACTAATGAAACAAATTTCTACCCTATACGTTATTGAGGGTACACTTTTTTTTTTTTTTCGTACTTAATTTCCCTTTTTTTTTTTCAAACCAATACGTTAACTGGATACACTTTTTTTTTCACGTACTTAATTTATTTTTTGATACAAGTGTTAACCTTACCCGCCGAAACGTTTTTACTGAGTTTTCTTTTTATTCCGTCTTGTAAGCGCCTTTGTTTTCGTTTTTCTTTCCTCTTCAATGCCGACTATTCCGTTGGGCAGAGTTTTGAAGAACGTTTGTTTTCATTTCTGAGTGAGTCCTCTCAGATTCCGATGATTTCGTTGGGCAAAGTCGAATGCGTTCGACTCTCGGCGCTTATCCACGAAGGCGAAGCCGTTTCCGCATGAGGTGCTCTCACAGAATCGAACATGCCTAACTTCTGTCTTCGTTTCTGAGTCCTCCACTCTTCGTTGTAGAAATTTACGCCAATGCTATGCGTCGCATAGACGTCCAATTTTCGTAATCAATTCCAATGCGGTTCGTCCGTTTTTCGTTGACGATCAAAGTCTATGAAAATCTCCAAATTCGATGATTCCTCCACTCTCCGTTGTGGGAATTTACGTCACTGCTATGCGTCGCATAGACGTTCCAAGAGAAATTAAATTCGTAAAATTCCTCTCCGCGTGCCCAAATAATAATTTCCGTTACGATCCTTTCTCTAAACAAGTGCTGTCGTCTCTTCTAAACAAGTGTTGACGTCCTTGTAGCGGGGTTCTGCCCGAACAAAAGGTTTTCAAATCCTGGCTCCTCGTCTTGAAGGAACGTTTCTCATCCCTTCCCTCCGTCCGTTGAGGGGGTGGAAAATGGGATGCTGTTTTCTTCTAATCCTGGCATCGGTCGACAGTGTCGGCTAAGATGATAGTGTTAAATTCTCTCGGACCAACAAGGACGTTTATACCGTTTAATTAATTTATTCTGCGAATTACGAAGACAACAATTTATACCTTCGGTTGATGGCGTCCGCTCTCTCTCAGTCCGTTGAGAGAAGGGAATGCTTTTCTCCGTTGGAAGGATATAAAATGACGAGTTTTCCTTTGTTAGTCGTTTATTTCCACAAAAGTTGAAATCACTAATAAACACCCTTAACACAACACTTCATAGAGAGTTACAACAACTGATTACATTTAAATAAGCTGAGGGGTCCAGCCAAACCCGGCTGGCCCACGGGCGGAACACTCTACTCCCTCTGTCGGAAGCTGAGGCGAGCGTTAGACTGACAAAGCATGTTGCCTTCTTCAAGGGGTTCCCTTTTGTCCTGGAGAAACACCCATGGTTGCCACGTGTTACAGAAGACTATTAAACTTGCAAAATCTTACTCTAATAATGATATTAACGAGAGAATTGGTATAATTGGATATTAGCAAAAGAATTTATACAATTGTAGTTTTACACTTAACTCTTTTATGTGATTTATAATAATTGAAAAGAACATTTACAATTTGGGAATCTCCGTTTAAGATTAGACGTGGCAACACTGTTTTCGTTAGGCTTATCGAAAAGGTGCAGAGAATCCGCGGGCATCGAGGCACTCTATACAAACATTAAAAATTTAACGGATTCATGTTTTAATTTATATGAGCAGAATAATATCTTCTAAAGGATTAATATTTTAATTTATACCAACAGAATGATATCTTTTAAATTTTAACATAAATTTATTTTCCTGTGGAAACACTTTTCCACATGGCTCCCCTCCCAGAGTTGGTACTCGGGGATTAGTTTGAAAAATCCTCTCAAACAAAAGTCGTTGGATGTAGGGTTTTATAAAGACAAAGATATTATTGAAGTAGTTGGATATAATGTTACATAAAGACAAAAGAAATAGTTAAACAAAACACAGCTACTTAGTAGTTAATCCACTCTACTCATCAGTTAAATTTTACATTAAAATCGATATTTATGCACTAATGAACACTTATATGTACATAGAGACAAAGGAATAGTTAAACAAAATACCTCTACTTCGTACTTAATCCACTATATTTATCAGTTAAATTTTACGTTAAAATTTATACTTATGCACTAATGACCACTTATAATTAACGGTCACTTGTGTGTCCTTTGAGCACTTGGAGTCTGATTTCTTTAGGTCCACTTTTTTACACTGGTCTAAGTTCACCGCGTGCATACACTTTTAAATCATACGCGATTGTCTTATCAAACGTTAAAAGAACAAAAATTTAGAGAAATGAACTTCAATGAACTATTGGACAAAGTACTTAAGTGAAATTGATACGAATTCTACAAGGTTATATTGTTTTGAGAACCCTTTTTTTTTTTTAACTTTGGAATTGACTAAACTCTATAACTTGGAAGGTATGAAATTTCAAAGGTTTTGTGTGGACATTGCTCAAGTTTCTGGATGTACGCGTTGGTGGCTAATTGCCTCCGATCAATCATTTCACGTCTCGAGCGTCTTTCATTAATTTAGTACGTAGTGCATGAATGCACGGGTATAGCCTAAACGGGTATAGGGGGTACGTGTGGTAGCACTTGAACTGGAAATAGGGTAAAAAACAATTTGTAAATGGGATAAACCGACTTTATGATTACTGTTCTTCGTTTCGTGTATTCAGTCTTTTCTGGAGCGAAATCAAAGTGGCAGATGGCTCCAGTTTCGATTTCCAAACCTTCTGGTTAGAAAGAACAGAATCGAATGAACGTTGTCCCGTAGAGCGATGCAGAGATGCAACACTCTCTTTGGTGGGAAGGAAAAGTGTGGCAAATTTTCTTTTTCCCGAATTCGTCGAGGTCATAAGCCGAGCTTGCATTATGTCCTTCATCTGTGACGATCTCGTCACAGACCTCTTCCCCCGGAAAATGTCCCTCATCGAGAACTTCCCTCGTGATTTCTGGGACAGTCTCTTCATAGGGCGCTTCCGTCTTCATCGTCTAAGAAGTGAATCTTTGCGATATCACCGCAAAACGTTATAATGAACATAATATCCCTCTAATGCGTCCAACCATTCGTCCACGTATGGGGGTACTACGTTGCCCATTCGTCCACGTAAAAATTGGAACTTTAGGGGTATTACTCGTTCGATAATCACATCTATCCACTTTTCTTCGAAAACAACGAAAGAAAAAATGGACTTCCAAACGAGGAAGGCGAAGCGAAACAAAAAAAACTTATCCCTAATCTAATATCGTATATACACAACAAAATTTAAGCGGAAAAACTTAAGCTTAAGATTAACTATTTTTGGTTTAAACAAACAATAAAATCATTCCAACGAAGATGCAAAACTTGCCCGTCGATTTCGATACATTTTTTTCGAAATGTACGAATCCATTTTAATTTAAACCGAAAAAGCACAAAAAACAACTATTTGCGCTCCAACGCAAAATTCCACTTAAAAAACAAAATTGAAAAGTTCGCTCATCGACGCGAAAAGACCAAGAGAAAAAAAGGAAAGGAATCCTTTTTACTAAATCTAAATGCGCCGCAACGCGCCAAATCTGCACGCGCGTGAAACGAGCCAAACACACAAACACACACACGCACGAACTATACAGTATATACACAAATTAGGTAAAATTAATTTCAGAGTCAAAAAATGAAACTCAACTCCAAAATTCCGTTTTCTGTTAACCCAATGTGGGACAATTTAAATTAAAAAAAAAAATTTAGATATTCACTTCAAATTTTTTTTTCAAATTCCATAAATTTACCGTATACTTGGCAGAAATCGTTTCGTTACAAACAATAAAATATATAAATCCTTATATATTTAAATACACAATTTCTGCAGGCAAAAAAACAAACCTGTCAATTTTTCCCTCTTACCACAACTCAAAAAAGAAAGAAAATTTTAATTCAATTGATTGTAAACACCGACAAACAAAAAATCGTTTTTAACTCACCAATGAAAATTAAATTGTTTACGAGCAATAGATATATACTGCAATTTACCTATATATTTATATATATGCAAAATACTGCTGCATGCAAAAAACAAATCTTCTTACAACAAAAAAAGAATACTAATGAAAACAAATTTCTAACCCTAAACGTTATTACTGAGGGTACACTTTTTTTTTTTTTTCGTACTTAATTTCCCTTTTTTTTTTCAAACCAATACGTTAACTGGGATACACTTTTTTTTTCACGTACTTAATTTATTTTTTGATACAAGTGTTAACCTTACCCGCCGAAACGTTTTTACTGAGTTTTCTTTTTATTCCGTCTTGTAAGCGCCTTTGTTTTCGTTTTTCTTTCCTCTTCAATGCCGACTATTCCGTTGGGCAGAGTTTTGAAGAACGTTTGTTTTCGTTTCTGAGTGAGTCCTCTCAGATTCCGATGATTTCGTTGGGCAAAGTCGAATGCGTTCGACTCTCGGCGCTTATCCACGAAGGCGAAGCCGTTTCCGCATGAGGTGCTCTCACAGAATCGAACACGCCTAACTTCTGTCTTCGTTTCTGAGTCCTCCACTCTTCGTTGTAGAAATTTACGCCAATGCTATGCGTCGCATAGACGTCCAATTTTCGTAATCAATTCCAATGCGGTTCGTCCGTTTTTCGTTGACGATCAAAGTCTATGAAAATCTCCAAATTCGATGATTCCTCCACTCTCCGTTGTGGGAATTTACGTCACTGCTATGCGTCGCATAGACGTTCCAAGAGAAATTAAATTCGTAAAATTCCTCTCCGCGTGCCCAAATAATAATTTCCGTTACGATCCTTTCTCTAAACAAGTGCTGTCGTCTCTTCTAAACAAGTGTTGACGTCCTTGTAGCGGGGTTCTGCCCGAACAAAAGGTTTTCAAATCCTGGCTCCTCGTCTTGAAGGAACGTTTCTCATCCCTTCCCTCCGTCCGTTGAGGGGGTGGAAAATGGGATGCTGTTTTCTTCTAATCCTGGCATCGGTCGACAGTGTCGGCTAAGATGATAGTGTTAAATTCTCTCGGACCAACAAGGACGTTTATACCGTTTAATTAATTTATTCTGCGAATTACGAAGACAACAATTTATACCTTCGGTTGATGGCGTCCGCTCTCTCTCAGTCCGTTGAGAGAAGGGAATGCTTTTCTCCGTTGGAAGGATATAAAATGACGAGTTTTCCTTTGTTAGTCCTTTATTTCCACAAAAGTTGAAATCACTAATAAACACCCTTAACACAACACTTCATAGAGAGTTACAACAACTGATTACATTTAAATAAGCTGAGGGGTCCAGCCAAACCCGGCTGGCCTACGGGCGGAACACTCTACTCCCTCTGTCGGAAGCTGAGGCGAGCGTTAGACTGACAAAGCATGTTGCCTTCTTCAAGGGGCTCCCTTTTGTCCTGGAGAAACACCCATGGTTGCCACGTGTTACAGAAGACTATTAAACTTGCAAAATCTTACTCTAATAATGATATTAACGAGAGAATTGGTATAATTGGATATTAGCAAAAGAATTTATACAATTGTAGTTTTACACTTAACTCTTTTATGTGATTTATAATAATTGAAAAGAACATTTACAATTTGGGAATCTCCGTTTAAGATTAGACGTGGCAACACTGTTTTCGTTAGGCTTATCGAAAAGGTGCAGAGAATCCGCGGGCATCGAGGCACTCTATACAAACATTAAAAATTTAACGGATTCATGTTTTAATTTATATGAGCAGAATAATATCTTCTAAAGGATTAATATTTTAATTTATACCAACAGAATGATATCTTTAAAATTTTAACATAAATTTATTTTCCTGTGGAAACACTTTTCCACACATATATATATATATATATATATATATATATATATATATATATATATATATATGGGAATGAACTCAGAATGGTCCCCTGAGTTTTTTATGATACACACAGACCATGCATGGAATAAGGAACTCTTTTGGGATAATTAAATCCACTATAGTCCGAATAAGTAATGGTAAATGACAAATACCATAGTTTTTCTTTTTCATCATGAAAAAGAAAAACTATGGTATTTGTCATTTACCATTACTTATTCGGACTATAGTAGATTTAATTATCCCAGAAGAGTTCCTTGTTCCATGCACGCTAGTAGTATAGCCGCAAAAGGGGAGAGTGCAATAATGTTGCAAGTGATTACGTAATGTTGCAAAGGGGGTAGGGGTTGTTGCAAAGGGGGGTGGGGGGTGTTGCGAAAAAAAAAGGAAAAAAAAAAAGGAAAAAAAAATTCAAAAAAGAGTACTGGCCTTTGTTGCCAACCGGGGTTGCAAGGGGCATGCAACTTGGAGGCGGAGTTCTCCCCCAAGCTATTCCCCCCAAAGGGCCAGAAAGGAGAGAAAGGAGGAGAGAAAGGAGGAGAGGTGTTCACCTGGCAGGAGCCAAGTGCATATTAAGACTTCAGCCGAGTAGGCGTTGTTTTATAGGCTCCTAATCAGCCAGTTGGCTGAATCAGTCAGTTGGCTGAGCCAAGGGGGGAGGGGTACACCTGAAGGAGAGAGAGAGAGAGAGAGTAGTTGCCTTTGATTGCAAGGCATGCAACTTGGAGGCGGAGTTCTCCCCCAAGTTATTTTCGTTTACCTAACCTAAGAGGCCTCTAAGGGGTTTCCCAAAGGGCCAAAAAGAGAAGGACCAGAGGTCCTTGCTCGGCTGGGAGCCGAGCTTGAATGACTCCGTCAGTCGTCTCTCGGTCTTTTATAAACCTCTATTCTGGCTGAGTTGCCAGATAGCGCCATGTATTCAGTTGCTGAGTTGTCAGATCGCACCATATATATAATTATATATATACACAGTCTTTTAAACATCTTGTGATAGGTATATGTATATATATATATATATTAATTTTTTCTTTATTTAAAACAAGTTTGAATGTATTTACTTTGCAAACAACATGAGCAAAATTAAACGATAAATATTTTATAATTTTTTAAGATAGATAAATAGATATATATAGTGTTTCACTATAGATGTATAGATGTATATAGTGTTTTACAATAGATGTATATAGTGTTTAACGATTAGATACAAATATAACATTAACTTGAACTTCATTAAACTTGAAGTTAAAGTTGAACTTTTCGGCGACGAAACAAATAACGTAGTTAGCCTACACATAATTCAACCAACCATAGAAAACAGAATTATAGAAAAATAATTAGGTTTTTATGGATAACTAGTTTATCTTGACATAAGTTTACTATAATTATATATATACAGTCTTTTAAACATCTTGTGATATATATATATATATTAATTTTTCTTTATTTAAATCAAGTTTGAATGTATTTACTTTGCAAACAACATGAGCAAAATTAAACGATAAATATTTTATAATTTTTTAAGATAGATAAATAGATATATATAGTGTTTCACTATAGATGTATATAGTGTTTTACAATAGATGTATATAGTGTTTAACGATTAGAAACAAATATAACATTAACTTGAACTTCATTAAACTTGAAGTTAAAGTTGAACTTTTCGGAGACGAAACAAATAACGTAGTTAGCCTACACATAATTCAGCCAACCATAGAAAACAGAATTATAGAAAAACAATTAGGTTTTTATGGATAACTAGTTTATCTTGACATAAGTTTACTATAATTATATATATACAGTCTTTTAAACATCTTGTGATATGTATATGTATATATACATATATACACATATATATATATATATATATATATATATATATATATATATATATATATAATATATATTAATTATTTCTTTATTTAAAACTAGTTTGAATGTATTTACTTTGCAAACAACATGAGCAAAATTAAACGATAAATATTTTATAATTTTTTAAGATAGATAAATAGATATATATAGTGTTTCACTATAGATGTATAGATGTATATAGTGTTTTACAATAGATGTATATAGTGTTTAACGATTAGAAACAAATATAACATTAACTTGAACTTCATTAAACTTGAAGTTAAAGTTGAACTTTTCGGAGACGAAACAAATAACGTAGTTAGCCTACACATAATTCAACCAACCATAGAAAACAGAATTATAGAAAAACAATTAGGTTTTTATGGGTAACTAGTTTATCTTGACATAAGTTTACTATAATTATATATATACAGTCTTTTAAACATCTTATGATATGTATATGTATATGTGTTATATATATATATATATGTATATATATATATATATATATATATATATATATTAATTTTTTTCTTTATTTAAAACAAGTTTGAATGTATTTTATTTACTTTGCAAACAACATGAGCAAAATTAAACGATAAATATTTTAGAATTTTTTAAGATAGATAAATAGATATATATAGTGTTTCACTATAGATATATATAGTGTTTTACAATAGATGTATATAGTGTTTAACGATTATAATAAAATATAACATTAACTTGAACTTCATTAAACTTAAAGTAAGTGTCTATAATTTATTCACAAGAAACACGATTTTATATATATGTTACTCGTCCGGTCCCGTTATAGCGGATTGGTACACGTCATAGCTCCACCAGCTACATCGGCAGCCAATCACTACGAACATCTGGTCTTTTGGGCGGAGCTTGGCGATTGTGCATATAAAAGGGGATATTTTTCAGTTGGGAGTAACAGTAGCTATTTTCGCGTCAGTGAATAATCATTCCCTCCACCATGGACCTGTACGTCTCCCCAGACTTGTATGAAGAAAGTGACGCTGCAGCATTAACGACAATTAGTCTTTTTAACGCATTGACCGTGATGAATTATTTCCAACGCAAACCGTTGAAGATATTTGCAGTGACGCCCCTTACAACCCGACGCAGGGACTACCATAGAAATGTAAGTGTCTATAATTCGATTTATATATATGGAGAGTTGTAGTATCTCGTCAAATAGATACGCGCCAAAAAAATTTTATGTCAATCAATGTTATTTGGTTTTACCTCTTATCCCATTATGCTAAAATCGAATTTTTTTTATGGCAATCAATGTTATTCCTCTTAAATGAACCAAAGATATCTTCACATAATGGGGATCTCTCTGTGTACTCTGTATATGTTTTAAAAGAATGAACATTATTCCTTTAAGGTCCGATGAGGATTTGACACGTGTTATACAATCTTTTGAAGGATCTCGTGTCATGAATACGGAGGATATACTGAACAGTCAGCAATGTCACACATCCTCCACCATGGACCTGTACGTCTCCCCGGAATTGTATGAAGAAAGTGACACTGCAGCATTAACCGCAATTAGTCTTTTAACGCGATTGACCGTGGCGAATTATTTCCAACGCAAACCGTTGAAGATATTTGCAGTGACGCTCCTTACAACCCGACGCAGGGGACTACCATAGAAATGTAAGTGTCTATAATTCGATTTATATATATGGAGAGTTGTAGTATCTCGTCAAATAGATACTCGCCAAAATTTTTTTATGTCAATCAATGTTATTTGGTTTTACCTCTTATCCCCATTATGCTAAAATCGAAATTTTTTTATGCAATCAATGTTATTCCTCTTAAATGAACCAAAGATATCTTCACATAATGGGGATCTGTCTGTATACTCTGTATATGTTTTAAAAGAATGAACATTATTCCTTTAAGGTCCGATGAGGATTTGACACGTGTTATACAATCTTTTGAAGAATCTCGTGTCATGATACGGAGGATATACTGATCAGTCAACAATGTCACACCGAAATAATGTAAGTGTTTTTCGATCTTTTTGGGATAAGAAGACAATATATTTTCATAAATTTATTAAATGAAAGAAATCAGTACAATAAACAACTACAGAATATACCGTTACAAATATACGAAAAAAACATTATAATATACAACGAGTACGTACAATTGGAAAACGGATTTTTATCTGTCTGCATACCATTTCATCGTTTCGGCGAGTGTGACACGGGTCAAATAAATTTAAAAAATTTATAAATTCTTTATCACTTGACATATGCATGAGAAATGAGACGCAGTACATTCCGCAAACATTAGTAAAATATCCTTGTACACGAAATGGGTTCCATACAACTTCGGGAATATGTAACTGAGCGAGAAATTTTACAATAATAGGGTCACTCCAGGGTTGAGTACCGAGTGAATCAAAATAGTACAGGCGCTGTCTATTTTTAAAATAGACAGCGATCCAGTGAATCCCTTCATTACCGATGACATCTGTGTTCACAATAAGACTACCGCATTCTCGCGTACTTGGCAAACTCAATGTTTCATTCTTCGCAAACACGCCGATAAATTTGGAACGTGTGACTCGCTCCATTACTTTCTGAAGTGTATTAGCATCCATTTTAAAAGTCAGTGATAACGCTCCTAAATCCTTCTACTTCTATTAGGGCTTGCGATTCGAGATATACTAGTACACTAATAGGAGCGTCTATAGGCTTGGCGAATTCCAGCCGCACTGAGATGTTTCCGCTCTGCTGTGGGGTTAAATGGGTATTTACGCTAGCAGATAAGTCAGGTGTAATGTCAAACGGATAAAGGTTAAATTGATCAATGAATTCTTCCTGCGTTACCCCATTACCAAGCTCATCACAATCACCTGCAATATGGGTCAGATTACTTTAGGCTCTGGCACAAAGAGGTAACACAGCGTCTGATGAATAGTCCGTACCCATTGTTCCACCCAAAGCAGTGCCATTAACGTATAGAGTTATATTTTTAAGTCCGAAATTCTCGAATTTAAAGGCACTCTTTTTATATTTTCCATTCACCGAAGCGTGGTCCTGCATGCCGATTAATATCCTTTTAGGAAGATTTCCAAGGGCAATGTTTTCTATCTGCTTCGATGCCAACCCTGCAGGAACCGTATATAGTATGATTTGCACTCTGTTAATAGGATATTTCACTGTAGCGTTTAGTAAATTTTTCTCAATTTCTAGTTGTTTTGGTGAACTTAATTTCACTCGCCGTACGCGGAGGTATGTGTCCATAATGTGAACCACAACGGGCTTTGCACCCTCCTCTTGATCAGCAGCCAGATTTAAGCAGATCTCAGGACTCGTGCGGGTGAGCTTTATTTTCATATCCACCCCGTTCACAAGCAACTTCTCCTGAAAGTGAAATCTGTGTGCAACCGTCCAAAACACTCGTATATTTTCTTTTTAGAATTTTTAAATTTGTCCTTTATACTATTTTCATCTTTAGTTTGATAATATCCCTCAGCACTTAAAAGGTAGCCTTCGCTTCTTTGGAAAAGTTGAGGACATTTTCCAGATAGGCTCGTAGATGATAGTACCCCGTGCCTGCCGATATGTTGGTCTGATTTAAATATACGTCACACTGGTTGAATATGGAGTGCAGAAAGTTTGTTTCAGGGTATACAGCATATTTGTCATCGCAGACCGTTCCATCAGAATGGGCTATACGTAGCTTAGCGTACATGTGCACACAGCTTGGATCAAAAAAGTAAGGACCTGAGCTGGGTATCACGAATTCTATAGGTGCACTCGGGGAACTAATTGTGTTTAAAGGGTTAATTGTAATAAAGTCACTGTGCTCAATAGAAACTTGGGTTGGAGGTAGCTCAAAAAGGGACAGCTCCGATTTACAGCATTGTGAACTACATGGGTGGATGAAGCGTGCCATGGCGAAATAGTGACTCCTCTCTCGACAAGTGGTAAACAAACTATGATTCATGAGATCAATGTCCTTAGCTTATATCAGTCAAAAAAGTGGTCAACCATAGGTTTCATTCGCTTACAGCGGGCAGCCCGCTTCTTCCCGCCACCACGCATTTTTCTCTTTGCATCTTTGATGATTTCGTCCCGTGTACGCTTTAAATGTTTTTTTAGAGCCTCTTTAGGTTTAGCCCCGGCCAATATGTCTTCTGCAGTGTTAATACCTGATTGCAGCGCTTTCCTTCCAAGGTATCTGGCACCCCTCTTCAGCAAAGGAACAGCCGTACGTAGTATGGATGAAAAAATGGACCCAAGTCCACTACCGCGCTGGTATCGCACCCCTCGATAGACGGTGAAAGGCTTTCTATCCATTATAACTCAGTGCGTCGAAAGTGTAGCTTCACTGTTAAGCTCCCGTTACCGAATGGGAAGTTTTCACCCTCAATCGTTCTTATATATATGAGATATTGGTTATTAAATTAGTTGCGACATTCACATAATGGGGTCTGTCATATGTAATACTCAAACTCCTTCCTCTATGGTTGGGGATGTGAGCAATGCGCAGCAGGCGTGCCTGGGTATCCCCAACAAACTGGTGCTCCACTATATTACTGTAAATATAGCTCATGTCTGGGGACCTTTCAGCCAATTTCTCCATCTTCAATTGATACATTAATCTGGACAAGTCATGCTGTGTCTCGTGAAATGTGTCTCTTTTGAAGGCTGCGCTATATCGGCCATTGGCTAGAATTTGGAACTTTCTATGGTCTTTAATACGTCTGTTAGTCTTTGATTTTAGGATTAGTGTATGTGCAGGGTTGTTTACGATTTCGTATACTAAATCATTCGTAAGGTTTGAGTTTCTTAAACTTACGTTTAAGCCTCTCACAACATCCTCGGCCGAACCATATTGACCCGGTCCTAGTCTTACTTCTGTACTGTAATACCGTGCAATCTTAGTCCGAGCGATACGCATAGTTTCATCCATAGCTACCCCAGCTTTTTCACACTCGTCAATGTCTCTAAGAATCGTAAAAACGGTTTCTTTATGTCCAATATTTAAAAAGATGGTGTCCAGCTGAATTTCGCATATCCCCACCTCATACGAATCACGACCCATTTCAATGTGCTTGTGGAGTTCTGTTACAAAGTTGGCTAGTGTGTTGTTAGGGTGTACAGACAGGGACGAGGAGGACGGGAGTGTGACGTAGAAATGGTTAGGAGCCATGTTGCATACTATTTAAGCTTCATTATTGCATCAGCTTTTATATAGGTGTTGAAGCTTTCTGGGTACCCTAACCATTTCACCAGGTACATTTTTCTCTTTCCTGAACCTTTGCTTCCTAAAATTTTTCAATTTTAAACACATTTTTTCCTAAATTAAACGCAACTTTCTGCAATTCCTCGCGGTAAAAGCCTCCTGAGATTTCTTCTCCATTCAAATCTTCAATGTAATACATCATTATCTCACCTTTAGGTCTCATAGCCCTAACTTTAAAAATCTCGCGTGTCCATCCTTGCTCAAAACCCTTTGCGAATTTGTTCCCCGAACGTGACAGCCTTACATAATCATTGATTTTGAAGCGCGCAGAGTGTGGTGGTGGTGATGGTGATCCATCTCTCCTCGGGAGCGTACCTCTTTCTAAAACTTCGTTAGGTGTTGTCCCAATCGTGCGATGGTGTGAGCGGTTGTAGGATGACGCCAATGATTCCAGAATGTCTAGAAATCTGTATGTGTTTTTATGTGTAAAATAACGGTGCATGCGTTCCTTCATGGTGCGCTGAACTCTTTCAGCTAGAGAAGCCTTATGTATAGAATTGGTTGTGTAATAGCTGATATTAAACTCTGTCAACATGTTCTGAAAAGCACGGCCTATAAATTCCTTCCCCATATCCGTACAAAAATAGCCAGGAACCCTGTTTTCTTTTAACATTAGCGTTTTGGTGGCTTTAGCAACTGTTTCAGGTGATTTATTTTTCAGAGGAACTAGCCACAGATATCTAGAGAATACGTCTATTATGAATAGAATGTAGCGGTAACCATCGTTATACACAGAATATCTTTGCATGTCTGTTAAATCTGCTTGCCAAATAGAATCAATCGAGGAAGCCGTTGTCTTGGCTGTTTTAAACCTTTTTCTCACAGGCTTATGAAGCGTATAAGCGTCCTGCTCCCTCAAAAATCTTTCAACATCTTTTTTTCCTACTCCGTAAACACTTCTGTACAGTCTATCTACGCCGCCGTAAGAGGATGGGTAGAAATGTCATAATAGCGTTTAGTTAATACGTTAGCCATTTGCGTATTTTAGATGCACGTGGGTAGGGTTGGTTTAACTTCTTCTTGCTCCTCTTCAAAGGTGTTACCGCCGGGGGTGACGGCGCCTTCAATTGTGTCACAGGCGTTGCATGTTCCAAGTCTTTTAACCTGTTCAGATTTCCTATCAACGTTTTAGGGACATTTATTTGTTGTAGGCTTGCTTTAATATGCTTCCATCCTGATGGTGATGGCCTATCCCACTTTCTCACCAGATCATGGACAATGTCTACGATATTCGATCCCTGTACCTTTGATCCTTCCACAATGATCTCCCCTGTATCGGTCCATTGTATGACGGGATCCTCATTCAATAGATTATAAAGACTTAAGCCTTTACTCCTCAATGGATGTGGGAGGGTACTTTTTAATACATGTTCGATATGTTGTGTGGCTAATCTTTTTGGTTGGTCAGCTGTATCGTCGGGCTCAGATCCTATGTCGCCATGTCCATCGTCTCCCGTGCTGTGCCTAATAACCACAGGAATCTCTGTAGGGCTCTTATAATTTTCGTACTCGTGAAGAAATTTCTGCAGAGCTTCTTGGTATAAGATTCTTTTCTCATCAGGTGTTTTTTCACTGTTTAATAGGGCTAGCAATTCGCTTTCCATTCTTTTAAGTCTGCTTTTACGGGGATCTAGATACGTGTCTGGATTCCTTTGCAGTGAAGCGTACACCTCGTGGGGAATCACTACCACTTTCTTCATTATATTAATCTAGTCAGTAAAGGACCCAAAACTGAAAATAAGATGAGGAGAAATGACCCTCCTGTTTGTACAATAATTCGTTTTTTCTTCGCTGCAGTTTGACTTTAACGAGCGAGTGCACGTATTATGTTCTTGTAGCGGCGTAGGCGAGCCTTCTCATAGGTTTTCATTGATACATTGCAATTTATAACGTTAAGACAGATTTCACAGATGCATTTTAAAAAGTCGGCGTCGATATTTTTAATAAACATCTGCTGCAATGCCCGGGGCAGTCGATGATAGATTTTTATTAATTCAGGGTATTTCTTTAGTCTCTTTGTCATTCTGGAATATACACCGTTTCAGGCTCGTTTGGAAATATATTCGTTCGCAGAAGCACTCTAAACGTGTTTCGCGGATGAAGGTCGCAAAGCAAATATCCGTAACGCGTGCTTGTAGCTTCTTTATAAACTTCCAAAAACTCCTTACGCTGATTCGGGAACATTTGATTGGCTAATACCCCAATTTGTGATACATCTCTACGTTGCGCGAATAAGACTAGATATTGCGTATTTAACGACACATCGCGCATGTATCTATTTTTGAAAAATAGATTCTGATTGATAAAGAACACGCTTATGTTAAGATGGTGGGAGAATACTGTAAATGTCTCGGCAAACGTTTTATCCATCTCCAACATGAGATCGTCAATTACAATGATTGTATGTTCATTTCCCTTTAATGAATTAACGTCATATACGCCTTTGTGGAACAAAATATCATCTTGGTACTCGTTGAACACTGATTGATACGTCGAATAGTACCATATAACTTTATGCACAAATTTCGAGAACATCTCTCCCTTTTCTTTAATGATTTTAAGCATGAACACAGTTTTACCACATCCTGTAGGTCCAGATATAATACATGTGGATGGGCTCGTGAATCTGAATTTTTCTACAGAGTCCATTTCTAACACGTCACACTCCTAAGTGGGTCATTTACAAAATATTACAAATTCTGAGTGCTGTTCCTTATATTTTGCTTTCTTCTCCCACAGAACCGTGAATGACGATGAGGTAGAGCATCCCATCATTGACATTACGGATGACCTCGACGACAGTGTAGTTGTGATCTCCTCCCCTGCCAACGAACCCTCACCAGCGATACCGGTAGCACGTCCAAAGCGGAGGTGTGAGAACCCCACGTCAGGTATAAAGCGCCCGAAATACGCGCCTGTTGCAGCGGTAATAGATCCCCAACCCTCAACCTCTTACGCAACAAGCCCCCCAGCAGCACCTCCCGCTAATATATCCCCTTATTCATCCGCCGCCCCCCGTTCTGTTAAGTCTACAATAATAGATCCCCAACCCTCAACCTCCTACGCAACAGGCCCCCCATCAGCACCTTCCGCTAATATATCCCCTAATTCATCCGCCGCCCCCCGTTCTGCTGAGGATGATATAACGATCGAATTGGTGCGATCCGCAGCCCCCACCCCAGCCTTGACTAGAAATCGGTATAGAGTCAGGGTCGACCCTAGAGTCATGTATAGCAATGGAATTGAGCGCGGGTTACGCCGGGTTGTACAGCATATTATAGAGTTTGCTCTTCAGAATCGCGACGAGCGTGAAGTCAGGACGAGTCTGTCCTTTGGATTCGGGTCAGATGACGGTGATGTAGACGATTATTGGGTGATAGTGCCATTTAGACGTTTGGCGGCTGAAGATGTAGAATATATATTAGGACGTATAATGCAAGCCGCCCAAAGTAGTATAGCCTTCAACAATATGGACAACTTCTCGGTAAATATTGACCGTGTATTCCGTGTTGCGGGCCATAGTGCCATACCGTATACTCTTAACTTCAATTCTCCGACTATTTATCGAAAGCATATAAACGTCGATCGTGGTTGCGGCTTTATAGCAGTACTCTTAGCACGTATGTTTACTGTACAAAATACACGGACTCAAAAAATTTGGCTGCCTACGGTCGTGGAGCGTGCCCGTAAACTAGCTGTAGACTGTGAACTTGAATTTGACTGTAATATGGGTCCTGAAGAGCTGAGAAGGGTAGAACAGGAAATGACTGTCCGCATAGTTGTATTTGGGTTGGATGATCGTCGTAGGACTGTGTATGTTTTTAAAAGCTGTGTGAGAGATCGTACAAGACCCCTACTTATTTTAGGATTGTCAGGGACGACGTATCTCCCCATCCGTAATATAAGGTTGCTTTACGCGAGTTATGACAAAAGTCGAAAATATGGGAGACATCATGATTTGTGTAAGGGGTGCCTCGAGTTTGCGGATGATATAGTGAGACATTGTAAAGAATGTCACATGGTATGTGAGCAGTGTAAAAGCACCAAATGTGAAAGCCGTGTAGTTGAAGCTGAGAAGAGAGACTGTGATGTGTGTAGACGCACATTTTTCAATAATAGCTGTTTTGATTTCCATAAATCAATTGGTACGTGCAGGAAAATGAGAATCTGTGAATGTGGTATGTTTCACACAATGGATAATTGGGGGAAATTTAAGCACAAGTGTGACGTAATTCACTGTCCTACATGCCAGGAGGAATATAAGGCGGATGGAGTAAAGCATGTGTGTTATATGAAAGATGCTAAGCCTAAAAATAACCCTTGTATAACTGTATACTACGATATAGAAACATATACGAACGCCGAAACCAAAGAGGTAATTCCACATTTACTTGTGAGCCAGACCATCTGTGATGAGTGTATGGGTATCGAATGTGACGAGTGCCCCAAATGCGGTAAACGGACAAACGTTTTTAAAACGAATGTCCGCGATAGTCCTGTGAAACTATTTGTGTCCTACATTGTCAAGTTAGCCGACAAGTTAAAAAAAATGACTGTGTATATTCTCGCCCATAATGGGGCAAAGTTTGACACGCAGTTCCTTTATAAGGAGTTGCTTGAACACGAATCCTCTGAGATATTTACAGGTGATCCATTGAAAAGAGGCAACAAATTAATACAGATGCAGATAAGAGGCAATGTACTGTACAATTTAAAGATACTTTATTATTCACACCTTGTAAATTAGCAAAGCTACCCAAGGTGATGGGAGTAGCAGCTGAAGTTTCCAAAGGATACTTCCCTTACACTTTCCTCACCAGCGAGACTTTAAACTACGTAGGCCCACCACCCCCCAAACATTATTTTGACTGTATGGATGAACGTGAAGACTTTGATCGATACTACGACAGTTTTAATGAAAGTAACCCTTATAATATAGCTGATGAATGTGAACGTTATTGCGTGAATGATGTGCGCGTGCTTAGAGTATGTTTCCAGGCCTTTAGGAGGATGTACATAGCCCGTTTCAAATGCGATCCACTGCAAGTCGCAACCACCATCGCATCATTATGTTTTACGGTGTTCAAGAATAACTTCATGCCTAAAGACACCTTAGCCATTATTCACCGAAACAATCCCCGCAGTTACTGGCACAAGGCTATTTACTGGCTCATACACCTACAGCAACAGACAGGTGTATACATAAAGCACGCCCGCAACACGGGTGAAGTATCCATTAAGATTAATGGACGTGTTTTTTGGGTTGATGGGTTAAGTGAAAACCGTGTCACTGGTGTGAAGACTGTGTACTCCTTTAACGGTTGCTGGTGGCATGGATGCCCCCGTCCTGAGTGCGGAATCACCGGAGATATCCACGGTAGGTCTCCTGCCGACATCGTGAAGGCAAAGGGTATTACGCTCAACCATGCGAATCGGCGGGTTGTTAACTTTGAATCGTTGAAGGATCTAGTATGTTTGGACGATGATGAGGGCGAACAACCTTCCCAACTAATTGTAGGCACCCACAATTTTCGGGCGCAGAAGCTGGGGGGCGTGAAGGAACTTAGGGGTACGAAGGTGTGCCGTAACACCTATAGGAAACGTTACCAGTTACCTGGTCCCTATGATACCGTACCCTTTGGATACCATAACGTATGATGCTTCTATTGTTAACTCACACGTATTTGTCTTGTATATAATCGTATCTATTGATAAATTACACGTATTTGTAAATATATATATAACTTGAATATCTCGTTTATTAAATCGTATTTGTAAAGTATCTATTGATTTATTACACGTATTTGTAAATATATATATAACTTGAATATCTCGTTTATTAAATCGTATTTGTAAATATATATAACTTGAATATCTCGTTTATTAAATAAATCATGTTTCAATTAGTGTTTCACTTTCTCCTTTGTGTGTGTGTGTGTGTGTGTGTGTGTGTGTGTGTGTGTGCAGGTGAAAGTTCTAAGCTCCGCCCACTGTAAGACCGTGAGTCATGCTACTATCTGGGAGTCCATGCGTGGTCAGTCGACTGCAGTAAGCCCGAGAGATCAGACGTGTATTCAGATCAGACGTGTATTCAAATGGCTACCTTTAATATTGCTTGTACAACGTTTATGAAATGGTATTCAGCAAAGTGTCAGGATGTGGTGGATACCGAAAAACTTCCTATTCCTCCCTCCTATACCTCTTTTAAAAACACATTGGATTGTGCGAAGTTCCAAGATGTACAAATACTCTACGGATGTTCTGGTGAGATCGTTGAAGGCTTTCGTTGCACAGATGATGTGCTGAAGTATACTGCAGAGCTAAACTTTATAAAGTCTCACATACACCGTGAAGTAAAAGAAACAACGCGTGCAGAAGAGAAGCAGCAGGTATGGATAATGAGCCTTGCGGATGGGTGGTGTGACAAGCGGTATTACGTCATGCTACACCATGTCGATTACTCATACCCTACGACTGAAAATGTGAATCTCGTGATCATGGACAATCTTAAGTATTTTTATCACTATATTAACGTATATCATGATGAGGTTCGTAGTGAGGTTGTGGCTAGTGCCCTGCGTGAGTTTTTAACAGACTTTAGAGACGAGTATCGTTTGATGGGCAGAAAGAAAAATATGAGCATATGTTCCTCTCAAATAGTGCGCCGGAGTGTGAAGATGTTTAGTAAAACATAAAATGTTCCTAGTTCTTATCCTGAGGTAAAATGTCTGGTGCGTAGGCTGGTAGTGATGAAATTAATTCTTGTACCGGAAAAACAAATATGTACAACAATTCGGTACGACTCGCGGATCATACGAACAAGCCCATTCACGTATCATCGAGTCAGCCGCCCGTCGAACCGTTCCTGCCTACCAGCGTGCCTCACACGGCTCATAGTTATCTCAGAGCTTGAACCGAGTGGACGTGCGCTCCTCGAATACGATGGAACTTCCTTTGAGCAGCATTCTCAACGCCTCGTACGATGTGTCCGTGACGAAATCGTTGCGCGTGTTCAGGCGTAATTCCGGTACCATTAGCTATGTACTGGAAACGGAGTGTAGACAAACAAACAAACGGGTTTATTTAAGTGTCGAGGAGATGAATAGAAACTTCGTGATAGTTGAGAAGTGGAGTGAAGATCGTTATAAAATACCTGCTAACGTAGGTACAAGAAGAGAGCAGATTAGTGACGCACCCTCATACGCCGTTGTATGTACGTTGTGTATAAATAACGATCGGCCGTGCATTGATATACGGCTGATGTGGAAGAATGCTTCTGATAATAACGCTCTTGTCCTACGCGAAACCGTTTCATCCTCGACAGAATGTTTGAAATCGTCGGATTCCGCAAGCTGAAACCTATATTAGACGCGCGTGTTACGGACATGCTTTATTTTGATACAGTACTTGAATACGCCTACACCGCTCTGCTCGATGGGTTTACCGAGTGTAGGGCTGGTGAGAATGGTCTACTGCTGGATGTTTATTTAAAAAGTTTAGACTCTTTGAAATACCATGAACTTTGGTACAAAGCAATTGATCGGTACAAGGCTGAGCTCACCTACACCGTTCACCCTGAAGAACTATTTCTTTATATAACGCGCAGTTGTCGTAACGATTTAGAAATTATTTCAATTGCCGCTATGTTGAGTGAGTTCACGATTGAAAAGCTCGAGTCGGTAGAATAAACCTTCGATTGGAAAAGCGTGCTTATAAACTTGTGTTTAATAATGTAGCTAACGATGAACTCTGTGCGTGCTTTTGATTGTATTCTAGACGTATTTAAAGATGACTTACCAACCGGTTGTAAAGTGGGAACAAAAATAGTACTGAACGATATGAAAGCCCTTCATATCGAATACAGGTTTCCCTATACTTTAAGCGGTGAAATATTATTAAGCCGCATATACTGCGTAATGCAGAGCAATAATGATGTACTTGTAAACTCGATTAAGACCGAGTTTAGTATTTTGAAAAAAAAGTGAAATGTATTTATATATTTTGCTTGATATTTCTCCTGTACTATGATTATATGCATATTTCTATTATTATTGAATTGTATTTATATATTTTGCGTGATATTTCCCCTGTACTGTTATGATTATATGCATATTTTCTATTATTATTGAAATGTATTTATATATATTTTGCGTGATATTTCCCCTATACTGTTATGATTATATGCATATTTCTATTATTATTGAAATGTATATTTATTTCTATTTGAAATGTATATTTATTTTATATATATCCATAATTGTGTGTATATATTTCCTGTACTGTTATGATTATATGCATATTCCTCAATTATTATTGAAATGTATATTTATTTTCTATATATTTATAATAAACAGAATGATGCAATGTTGTTTTACTTAATTATATCATGTTACGCCTTCTAAACCTATACCGGTATTCTAAACCAACTTTTAAGAAATATAATAATGTATACAATGGTATCCCTAAAAAGTGGTATCTGGCAACTCAAGTCATTTACGCCTTCTAAGCCAACTGGCTGATTAGGAGTCTATAATAGTGTATACAATGGTATCGCTAAAAAGTGGTATCTGGCAACTCAAGCCATTTACGCCTTCTAAGCCAACTGGCTGATTAGGAGTCTATAATAATGTATACAATGGTATCGCTAGAAAGTTGTGTCTGGCAACTCAGTCTTCGATTAGAATTAAATGAATACATGGCGCTATCTGGCAACTCAAGCCATTTACGCCTTCTAAGCCAACTGGCTGATTAGGAGTCTATAATAACACTGGGGAACAAATTTCAACTTTTTGTCTATTGAATTAGATTTGACAGTTAGTTCTAGGTAATTTGGGTGCGCTGAGCACGAATTTTTACTAGGTTTTGCTCTATCAGGTTCTGATTTTGCTCAACACCCCTCCTCTTTCGTCGTATTCATAAAAAGGTTTTTTTCTCAATACTCGCTAAGTCTTTTTGCAGTTACACATTATGCAACTAGGTTTTTATCTAGGTATTTGTACCTATTGTTATGGTATTGTTGTATTATGTATATTTTTATATGTAACACCCTAAAAATATTTTTAATTTTGTAATTTTTAACCCATTTTAATATTAGTAAATTAAGCTAAAAATATCATAGAATTCTAAAATTTTCTCGAGCGTTCCTGTTCTCTGTAGAGTATTCTAGAGGGACAACTAAAATATATAAAAGCGACTCGTTTCCAGAGTTAATCAGTCAATTCAATCAGTCAGTCAGTCAGTCAGTCAGTTGAGTTAGTTAATTAAGTTTGGGCATTAACATAATTTTGAATTGGCATATGATTTAGTGAGTAATTTTGTCATCGTGATTTAATATAGTTGATTTAATTAGACGTAATTTATATTGTACCTACTCACCCGTGTTTCTAGTTTAATTTCATAGATTGTAAGTACCTATTTCATAATAAGTACCTATTTAAACTAATTTTTGTGTTTTATATTTCAGATTTTCTTAAATTTATATGAATTAAGGGCTTTAAATACCTTTACAAATTGGCAGAACAATCAAGCAATATGTCATCAAGCACTAGAAAGTTCAAATGCAAAAACAACCCTGATTCCTTCTGTTATATATGTGGAAATTTTACACTTCCACATCAACGAGCAAATATAACTGACTTCGTAAAAAGAGCTTACTTAGCTTATTTTGGCATAAAACTGGGGGACCAAGATAAATCGTGGGCTCCACAAAAGCCTGCACTATATGCATTGAAAGACTGCGACATTGGACGAAGGGTTCGGATTCAAAAATACCTTTTGGAGTTCCGATGGTAAGTTTATGATTTCATAAAACTACGTAATTTAATCACTAGTATACTGTAACTTACCTAAATGTAATTGTAACTTAGGTACATAAACAAAAATTTACAGAAAATGTTTATAAGAATCTCAAATATTGCATAAGGTTGAAACACATAGAAATGTTAAATGTTTGGGTGATAACTTTTGATAAAATTCATAAAAACAAGTCTCTCGTCGCTTTTGTTAACGCTTTACAATTTTTTTTCCATATCAGGTGTGGTGAGAGCCTACTAATCACGAGACCGATTGCTACCTTTGCTTTGTCAAGACTTCGGGCTTCACTAAGAAAAATAAACATTGTATCGAGTACCAAAATTTCGACACCGCGATACGACCTGTGCTACATTCAAATGAGATCCCCATTCCAAAATTTAAGGGTCTGCCAACTCAAGAATTAGTTGAAGATGTTCCTGAAAATATTGTTATGCACTTTGAGGAGTCAGACACCGATTTGACCCCAGCGTATTTGAAAGTCAAAACGATCCGCAAAAGTTTAACCAGGCCGAGTTGAATGATCTTGTAAGGGATCTAAATTTGCCAAAAAAGGCTGCGGAAATTTTAGCTTCAAGACTTAAAGAGAAAAACTTGCTTACTTCAACACATACATTTCATTTTACAGAAAAAGAAAGAAGAACTTGTTAAATATTTTAGAACAGAGGATAGTTTAGTATGTTGCTGCGATATAGTTGGTTTGTTAAAGAATGGGGTTGAGTCTTACGATGCAAATGATTGGCGCTTGTTTTTAGACAGTTCGAAAAGAAGTCTTAAGTGTGTGTTGTTGCATAATGGCAATCTATACGGCTCGATACCGATTGGGCACTCAACAAAATTAAAAGAAAATATGAACATATAGAAAAGGTTTTAAATCTTATCAAATATAGGGAGCACGAGTGGATCATATGTGTTGACTTAAAAATGGTTAATTTTCTGCTAGGACAACAAGGAGGGTATACTAAATATCCCTGCTTCCTTTGCTTATGGGACAGCAGAGCCAAGGAAGAACATTATTTCAAACAAATCTGGCCAGCACGAACATCACTTACTGTCGGAGAAAAAACGTAATTAATCCACCTTTAGTGAGCAGAGATAAAATCATATTTCCTCCTCTGCATATAAAACTAGGCCTCATTAAACAATATGTAAAAGCTTTAGATACGAACGGCGAGTGTTTCAAATACATAACTTCAAAATTTCCAAGTTTAAGTTATGAAAAATCAAGGCGGGAATTTTCGACGGTCCACAAATAAGAACAATGATTAAAGACAGCAATTTTCCTAATGTCATGAATGAACGCGAAAAAAATGGCTGGTTCTCATTCGTGGACTTGATAGAAAACTTTTTAAGCAATTATAGGGCAGATAACTACGAAGAAATCGTAAAAAAACTTTTAAGGGACTACAAAGAGTTAGGTTGCAATATGAGCATAAAAATGCATTTTTTGAATAGCCATCTTGACCAATTTCCAAGTAATTTAGGTGATGTAAGTGACGAACAAGGGGAGAGATTCCACCAAGATATCAAAATTATGGAGGAACGGTACCAAGGCCGCTGGGATTCCCACATGATGGCTGATTACTGCTGGTGCTTGAAAAGAGACCTGCCATCAACAAGCAAATACGCTAGAAAGTCTTACAAAGAAAATTTTTGCCACAGTGAAAGCTTCATATCTGTTTGTTTTTTTATTTTAAATCATTTCTATCGTTATAATGTAATTTTACTGTAGTTTGAACTGCTTGTATTCATGAAACTTGAAAAAAAAATTTAACACATGACTTAATTTTTTAGTCCTAATTTGAAAAATCTGGAAAATGGCACATAGGCTGTCGACAAGAATCAGGACCTGATAGAGCCAAACCGAGTTGAAATTCGTATTCAGCGCACCCAAATTACCTAGAATCATGTGTCAGATATCATTCAATAAAATACGTGTTGCCCAGTGTAATGTATACAATGGTATCGCTAAAAAGTGGTATCTGGCAACTCAGTCTTCGATTAGAATTAAATGAATACATAGTGCTATCTGGCAACTCAGGCCATTTACGCCTTCTAAGCCAACTGGCTGATTAGGAGCCTATAAAACAACGCCTACTCGGCTGAAGTCTTAATATGAACTTGGCTCCTGCCAGGTGAACACCTCTCCTCCTTTCTCTCCTCCTTTCTCTCCTCCTTAATCTCCTTTCTGGCCCTTTGGGGGGAATAGCTTGGGGGAGAACTCCGCCTCCAAGTTTTCCTTGTTGCACCTGCAGCACCCCCCTTTTGGGGGAATTATTATTATTATTTTTTGCAACACCCCACCCCCCTTTGCAACAACCCCCACCCCCTTTGCAACAACCCCACCCCCTTTGCAACATTACGTAATCACTTGCAACATTCTTGCACTCTCCCCTTTTGCGGCTATACTACTCACGGTCTGTGTGTATCATATATATATGTATATGTGTGTGTGTGTGTGTGTATGTATATATATATCTATTAGAGGCGGGGCCACCAGCTTGACCTCCGTGTGAAGAGAGACCAACGCACGAAACAACATAAGGTATATATGTGTATATATATATATGTGTGTGTGTGTGTGTGTGTGTGTGTGCATTTATATATATATAGGGCGACTAATTTTCCATGAGACGCACCCCCTGCTGTGATGTTTCTTGCAAATGATAGGCGTGAAGACGTATGGAACTGTTTCGGTAAATTAGAGAAGTATTAATTGAAGAAATGTAAATAGGTGCCAGTCATGACTAGAACTAGAAAGATTGTTGCTAAAAAGTTCTTTACAATTTAAATACATGTACAGAAAGAGTATAAATTAGTTCTCATATGCAGTATATATATATATATATATATAAGAGAGAGAGAGAGAGACCTATATATATATATATATATATAAAAGGTTGTAACATATATTCTGCTCGAATTTTTAGTTCATTCAGTACAAAAATTAAAGGACTTATAAGGACAAATTTGCTCGAATTTTTAGTTTATTCACAACAAAAATTAAATGACATAATGACAAATTAATCATCAATATAATTCCCTTTTTTTTCTATAACCTCCTCCCACATGTAGAAAAGTTTTTTTATGCCACGTTCGAAGAAATCCCTTGTTTCGAGTTGAAAAAAAAAGCGATCACTTCGTTTTCAATAGTTTCCCTGGATTGAAACTTTTGTCCATCTAGGTGGTGTTGCAGACTTCTGAATAAATGGTTGTCTGAAGGTGCGATGTCCGGAGAATAAGGTGGATGAGGCATTTTTTCCCAACCAAATGCCTCCAATTGGGCAGTGGTGATTCGACCAGTGTGAGGCCGCGCGTTATCCTGGTGGATTAATTAATGCAGGACGTTTTTCTTGTAATGCCATCTTCAATCGTTGGAGTTGTTGGCAGTATGCTTCAGCTGTGATTGTTTGATTATCTGGCAGAAGCACAAAATGAATAGTTCCTTGCATATCCCACCAAACGCAAAACAAAATTTTCTTTGGATGGAGTCCATTCCTTGGCTGAGGTTCAGGCTTTGTTTCACGGCTAAGCCGCTGATGTCGACGCTTAATATTGTTATAGAGGACCCATTTTTCATCCCCAGTGACGATCTGATTTAAAAACGGTGCCTGCAGTTGCCGAGAATGCAGTGATGTGCAAATATCGATTCGATGTTGAAGATTCGCTTGTGACAAATCATGCGGAACTCATTTTCCAACGTTCACTACTTTTCCTAACAGCTTCAAATGACGATGAATGGTCATATGGCTAACGCCGCGTTGCAGGCCAAGTTCTCTTACAGTTACCGTTGGATTTTTTTCCACTGTAGCTTTTAGCAACTCTTCATCTAACTCATTTGGTCGTCCTGTTCGTTGATAATTCACTGGGCAACACGTATTTTATTGAATGATATCTGACACTTGATTCTAGGTAATTTGGGTGCGTTGAATACGAATTTCAACTCGGTTTGGCTCTATCAGGTCCTGATTCTTGTCGACAGCCTATGTGCCATTTTCCAGATTTTTCAAATTAGGACTAAAAAATTAAGTCATGTGTTAAATTTTTTTTTCAAGTTTCATGAATACAAGCAGTTCAAATTACAGTAAAATTACATTATAACGATAGAAATGACTTAAAATAAAAAAACAAACAGATATGAAGCTTTCACTGTGGCAAAAATTTTCTTTTGTAAGACTTTCTAGCGTATTTGCTTGTTGATGGCAGGTCTCTTTTCAAGCACCAGCAGTAATCAGCCATCATGTGGGAATCCCAGCGGCCTTGGTACCGTTCCTCCATAATTTTGATATCTTGGTGGAATCTCTCCCCTTGTTCGTCACTTACATCACCTAAATTACTTGGAAATTGGTCAAGATGGCTATTCAAAAAATGCATTTTTATGCTCATATTGCAACCTAACTCTTTGTAGTCCCTTAAAAGTTTTTTTACGATTTCTTCTTAGTTATCTGCCCTATAATTGCTTAAAAAGTTTTCTATCAAGTCCACGAATGAGAACCAGCCATTTTTTTCGCGTTCATTCATGACATTAGGAAAATTGCTGTCTTTAATCATTGTTCTTATTTGTGGACCGTCGAAAATTCCCGCCTTGATTTTTTCATAACTTAAACTTGGAAATTTTGAAGTTATGTATTTGAAACACTCGCTGTTCGTATCTAAAGCTTTTACATATTGTTTAATGAGGCCTAGTTTTATATGCAGAGGAGGAAATATGATTTTATCTCTGCTCACTAAAGGTGGATTAATTACGTTTTTTTTCTCCGACAGTAAGTGATGTTCGTGCTGGCCAGATTTGTTTGAAATAATGTTCTTCCTTGGCTCTGCTGTCCCATAAGCAAAGGAAGCAGGGATATTTAGTATACCCTCCTTGTTGTCCTAGCAGAAAATTAACCATTTTTAAGTCAACACATATGATCCACTCGTGCTCCCTATATTTGATAAGATTTAAAACCTTTTCTATATGTTCATACTTTTCTTTTAATTTTGTTGAGTGCCCAATCGGTATCGAGCCGTATAGATTGCCATTATGCAACAACACACACTTAAGACTTCTTTTCGAACTGTCTAAAAACAAGCGCCAATCATTTGCATCGTAAGACTCAACCCCCATCTTCTTTAACAAACCAACTATGTCGCAGCAACATACTAAACTATCCTCTGTTCTAAAATATTTAACAAGTTCTTCTCTCTTTTTCTGTAAAATGAAATGTATGTGTTTGAAGTAAGCAAGTTTTTCTCTTTAAGTCTTGAAGCTAAAATTTCCGCAGCCTTTTTTGGCAAATTTAGATCCCTTACAAGATCATTCAACTCGGCCTGGTTAAACTTTTGCGGATCGTTTTGACTTTCAAATACGCTGGGGTCAAAATCGGTGTCTGACTCCTCAAAGTGCATAACAATATTTTCAGGAACATCTTCAACTAATTCTTGAGTTGGCAGACCCTTAAATTTTGGAATGGGGATCTCATTTGAATGTAGCACAGGTCGTATCGCGGTGTCGAAATTTTGGTACTCGATACAATGTTTATTTTTCTTAGTGAAGCCCGAAGTCTTGACAAAGCAAAGGTAGCAATCGGTCTCGTGATTAGTAGGCTCTCACCACACCTGATATGGAAAAAAAATTGTAAAGCGTTAACAAAAGCGAGAGACTTGTTTTTATGAATTTTATCAAAAGTTATCACCCAAACATTTAACATTTCTATGTGTTTCAACCTTATGCAATATTTGAGATTCTTATAAACATTTTCTGTAAATTTTTGTTTATGTACCTAAGTTACAATTACATTTAGGTAAGTTACAGTATACTAGTGATTAAATTACGTAGTTTTATGAAATCATAAACTTACCATCGGAACTCCAAAAGGTATTTTTGAATCCGAACCCTTCGTCCAATGTCGCAGTCTTTCAATGCATATAGTGCAGGCTTTATGTGGAGCCCACGATTTATCTTGGTCCCCAGTTTTATGCCAAAATAAGCTAAGTAAGCTCTTTTTACGAAGTCAGTTATATTTGCTCGTTGATGTGGAAGTGTAAAATTTCCACATATATAACAGAAGGAATCAGGGTTGTTTTTGCATTTGAACTTTCTAGTGCTTGATGACATATTGCTTGATTGTTCTGCTAATTTGTAAAGGTATTTAAAGCCCTTAATTCATATAAATTTAAGAAAATCTGAAATATAAACACAAAAATTAGTTTAAATAGGTACTTATTATGAAATAGGTACTTACAATCTATGAAATTAAACTAGAAACACGGATGAGTAGGTACAATATAAATTACGTCTAATTAAATCAACTATATTAAATCACGATGACAAAATTACTCACTAAATCATATGCCAATTCAAAATTATGTTAATGCCCAAACTTAATTAACTAACTCAACTCACTGACTGACTGACTGACTGACTGATTGAATTGACTGATTAACTCTGGAAACGAGTCGCTTTTATATATTTTAGTTGTCCCTCTAGAATACTCTACAGAGAACAGGAACGCTCGAGAAAATTTTAGAATTCTATGATATTTTTAGCTTAATTTACTAATATTAAAATGGGTTAAAAATGACAAAATTAAAAATATTTTTAGGGTGTTACATATAAAAATATACATAATACAACAATACCATAACAATAGGTACAAATACCTAGATAAAAACCTAGTTGCATAATGTGTAACTGCAAAAAGACTTAGCGAGTATTGAGAAAAAAACCTTTTTATGAATACGACGAAAGAGGAGGGGTGTTGAGCAAAATCAGGACCTGATAGAGCAAAACCGAGTAAACATTCGTGCTCAGCGCACCCAAATTACCTAGAACTAACTGTCAAATCTAATTCAATAGACAAAAAGTTGAAATTTGTTCCCCAGTGTAATCTTTCAGACTGAAGTCTCCATTTCTGAACTTCTCAAACCATCTCCTACACATCCATTCGCTCACAACATCATTTCCATAAACTCTTTGAATGTTCCTTGCGGATTCACTAGCGTTAGATCCTTTATGGAACTCATACAGCATCACATGTCGAATATTCTCTTTCGTGGGCTTCATGTTTTTTCAATTACTGTAATATCGTAGGGGTGACGTTGTAACTGTATGAAAAGCACCAGAGAAAATATTCATTAGCCTAATCCTACACTACCCTAATCCTACACTAGACCTGATATATATATATATATATATATATATATATATATGTATATATATGTGTGTGTGTGTGTGTATGTGTGTGTATATATATGTGATGAATTTCACAATTAGACACGTCAAATGAATGAATGATGCAAACCCACAAGGAAAAAGGAAACTGATTCCAAGGCCTTTCGTGTATTCAGAAGTACACCTCGTCAGGGAATGAAGGGTGGAGGCAAGATGACCAAAAATAAATACAACGGGACAGAAAACCAAAATGATTAACACAAGATTAACAAGAGTTGATTAGAGGATGAAGGTATTTTAACAAGATATTGTCAATTTTGTACATTCCCGCACTGTTATTGAAATTATTTTTAAAATGGATAAATGCACATTTTAGAATATTCCTTTCGATTATATCTGTGCTTTTAACGAGAGCTTTAGAACTATCCCACTTAATACTATGATTACATCTATACATATGGTTAAACAATGCATTAGAATTATTTGCTGTTCTGTACGCATATTTATGCTGTTTTACACTAATATCTAACGTTTTACCAGTTTGGCCTATATATACTACAGTAAGTCACATTGTGTACATCCGATCGAATACACACAATCAACCAGATTATCCGGGGGTATTCTTTATTAGGCGTGATTTAACAGTATTATTATACTTAAAGACTACATGTTGTTGGTGTTGGTTAGCCGATCAGCCCACCCTGATCGAGCAAGCCGGCGGCACGCAGGTAACCGATCGCCCTCTCCGGAGTGGACCAGAGGGTCAGCGCACTAATGATGTTGTGTTCGTTGTTGTGCTAGAGCGGTACAGTGTGTCATAATGTGCTCAATTGTTTGTGGTGTGTCCTGGGACCGCATTCGGACCGAGTCGTGTCAGTGCTTTGTGGGTTAGGTGTGTGTGTATGTGTTTTCGTACTTGTGATGTCTGTGGGGCGTGGTCTGGAATGGAGTATTTGGTTATAATGTCTCTCTGGTGTTACCTTAATGGTGCGAGGTGTTGGTGCATGGTTGTACATGTAGTGGCAAGGGTGTTGTGGTTTAGTTGTCGCTGCTGCCATGAATTGTGTTCCCCTCATATCTAAATGTTCCCTAACTTTCAGTAATTTTGTTTCTGTGTGCAGGTGTTCTATTGGTGTTGTTTGAGTACATCCTGAAATGATACGAAGTGCGTTGTTTTGTATTGTCTGTAAGGTGTTTATGTGTGTGTTTGAGATAATGGGTGCCCAACATGGGCTAGCATAGTCCATAACTGAACGAATATATTGTTTGTATATGAGTGATGTTGTTTCCTGCTGGTGTCCAAAGTTTGTGCCTGTTAGTAGCCTAAGCGTGTTAAGTTTTGACGTACATTTGTTTTTAATGTCCTGAATGTGATTTGCAAAAGATAATGATGTGTTGTATTTTGGTCCTGTGAGTGTGTGGAATGTTGGTGTTGTTTAGTGTAATCTGGGAGTTATCTGGTGTTCTTTTGTGTTGCGTGTTAGCAAGGTGATGGTTGATTTTGCGTGCGCTACTTTAAGTCTATTGTGTATGAGCCAGTCTTGTATACTGTTTATGTATGTTTGTAGGTTATTTGTAGCGGTGTCGATGTTGTTGTGGGTGGATGTTAGAGCGATGTCATCTGCATATGATGATAAGGTAAGCTTCTTATCTATGGGTGTTGGACTGTCATGCATGTATAAGTTGAACAGTGTTGGTGAGAGAACAGAGCCTTGAGGGACCTCGTTCGGAAAAAGCTTGTTTTTGGATGACTTGCCATTAAATGTGACATGTGAATATCTTCCTGAAAGATAGTTCCTCAGCCACTTTTTGGTGTTATTGTGCATGTTTGTGTTGAGTATTTTGTTTGTGAGAGGGAAGCGTGGGATAGCATCAAATGCTTAACTAATGTCTGTTGTTGCTAATAGTTTACGTTGAGCTGGTCGTCTGGAGTTGATGCCATCCATGGTGTGCTGCGTGAGGTTAGTGAGTAATGTCGTGGTTGAGTGGTGAGATCTGAATCCATGTTGAGTAGGCGATAGTGGTATGTGTGGGTTGGTGATTTGTAAGATTAGTCTTTCTGTTACTTCGGAAGGTGTGCATAGTAAAGTAATGGGTCTATAGGAAGCTGGTTCTGTTGGATTTTTGTTTGGTTTGAGTAGTGTAATAATTTTACCTTGTTTCCATATGTCAGGAATAATACAGTGTTGGTATGAATATGTGCTGATATTTGTGAGAGCTAGTATTCCATGTGGGCCCAAGTGTTTAAGGTGTATGTTAGATATGTTGTCTGGTTGGTCCAGTCGCCTTCGAATTCTTAATGTTTTTGATGATCTTGGTGGTCTGGTTTGTATTGAAGGGTGTAATGGTTGTGTTGAGTCTGTAGGTTTTCTTGTATCTGGCTGTTTGTGTGTCTGCGTGTTTCTGGTTGTTGTCTCTGTTCAAGTGACTTATCTTTGCGTAGTGATTAACTAGAATGTTAGCGACATTAAGACCAATCCAGGCGTTAATAAACTAACTAACCATTTAGGTAGCTTATAGGTTACGGAGCCTACTGAGCTAAAAATAGGCCTCACTGGATTATTAACTTTATGTGTTTTTACTAAACCATACTAAATAACTAAATTTACAAACTCACTACCATATTTGTACGGTTTACTAAAAACACATAAAGTTAATAATCCCGTGAGGCCTATTGTTAGCTCAGTAGGCTCCCTAACCTATAAGCTATCTAAATGGTTAGTTAGTTTATTAACGCCGTTAGTTGGCTCTATTTCCAAGTCACATACTGTAAATAGCATGGATATTATTGACAAAATGAAGTTTCCTAATGACCCTAATTTCAAACTGGTAAGTTTTGATGTATGCTCGTTATTCACAAAAGTCCCTGTTGATGACCTACTTGATTTTTAAAAAAATAAGATCTCTGAATATTCTTTCCCTGTTCAACACAACACTCTTGTTGAGTTAATTAAGCTTTGCGTTAAAGATTGTAAATTTCAGTTTGAAAATAAGTTTTATGTTATGTCGTTTGGATTGGCGATGGGAAATCCCCTCTCACCGGTATTGGCTAACTTATATATGGAATTTTTTGAAAGCAGAATTTTGCCTACTATTGTTAATTTTAACCTTGTTTGGTACAGGTATATGGATAATATTTTATGCTTTTGGCCTAATAATTTGGATGTTGACTTATTTCTTGGTAGGCTCAACGGTTTAGTCCCATCTATTAAGTTCACGGTTGAAAAAGAAAATGACGGAAGCTTATCTTTTCTGGATCTAAAAACTTGGAGATGCTTTAATCAGTTCTAATTTTAAGTTTATCTTAAGCCTACTAATAATAACTCTTATGTGCATTTTTATTCCGACCATGATCCCGCGATTAAATCTCCTATTTTCTCTGCTATGTTTCTTAGAGCATTGAGAGTTGTTAGTTGTCAGTACCAATATCATGAATATTGGTACTAAATTATGTTACCCTAATTCATTTTTAGATAACTGCCTTAGGAAAGCCAAGAATAGGTATTATAATAGTGTAACTCTATAGGAATTTGAGCATAAAAATATTCTTAGCCTATCTTACCATGTAAATTTTCAAAATCTTCCGACTTTACTAAAAGCAATTGGTATCAATGTAGTTTTTAAGTATAAGGTTGTAACATAAATCTGCTCGATTAGAAAACGGACGATAGATAATAGGGTACTCTTCCAATATGTGCTCTACCGCGAAACTGTGATCTACCATATTCCAATACGTGCTCTACCGTGAAACTAGCCTTATAAGGCTAACTAACGAAAATATCATGACTTAACCTAACCAATCGTTAGGTCAACTATACGCCCTTGACGATTGGTTAGGTTAAGTCGTGATATTTTCGTTAGTTAGCCTTATAAGGCTAACTAACGTACCTGCTGCTAATCCGAATAATCTAAGGTAGAGCACATATTGGAAGAGCACCGATAATAGAATAACCTCAAGATAATGTGAAATAGTTTTAGAAATGTCACAAAATACACGCGGCGACAGGTTCGCACATGTTTTATCACGATACAGAATGACTTAGGCTAGTGTAGGCTTAGGGTAGTGTAGGATTAGGCTAATGAATATTTTCTCTGGTGTTTTTCATACCGTTATAACGTCACCCCTACGATATTACAGTAATTGAAAAAACATGAAGCCCACGAAAGAGAATATTCGACATGTGATGCTGTATGAGTTCCATAAAGGATCTAACGCTAGTGAATCCGCAAGAAACATTCAAAGAGTTTATGGAAATGATGTGAGCGAATGGATGTGTTGGAGATGGTTTGAGAAGTTCAGAAATGGAAACTTCAGTCTGAAAGATTATCAACGAACAGGACGACCAAATGAGTTAGATGAAGAGTTGCTAAAAGCTACAGTGGAAAAAACACAACGGTAACTGTAAGAGAACTTGGCCTGCAACGCGGCGTTAGCCATATGACCATTCATCGTCATTTGAAGTTGTTCGGAAAAGTAGTGAACGTTGGAAAATGAGTTCCGCATGATTTGTCACAAGCGAATCTTCAACATCGAATCGATATTTGCACATCACTGCATTCTCAGCAACTGCAGGTACCGTTTTTGAATCAGATCGTCACTGGGGATGAAAAATGGGTCCTCTATAACAATATTAAGCGTCGACATCAGCGGCTTAGCCGTGAAACAAAGCCTGAACCTCAGCCAAGGAATGGACACCATCCAAAGAAAATTTTGCTGTGCGTTTGGTGGGATATGCAAGGAATTATTCATTTTGAACTTCTGCCAGATAACCAAACAATCACACCTGAAGTCTACTGCCAACAACTCCAACGATTGAAGATGGCATTACAAGGAAAACGTCCTGCATTAATTAATCTCAGAGGTGTTCTATTCCACGGATAACGCGCGCCCTCACACTGCTCGAATCACCATTGCACAATTGGAGGCATTTGGTTGGGAAAAAATGCCTCATCCACCTTATTCTCCGGACATCGTACCTTCAGACTACCATTTATTCAGAAGTCTGCAACACCACCTAGATGGACAAAAGTTGCAATCCAGGGAAGCTATCGAAAACGAAGTGATCGCTTTTTTTAACTCGAAACCAAGGGATTTCTTCGAACGTGGCATAAAAAAAACTTTTCTACAAGTGGGAGGAGGTTATAGAAAAAGAAGGGAATTATATTGATGATTAATTTGTCATTACAAGTAATTTAATTTTTGTTGCGAATAAACTAAAAATTCGAGCAAATTTGTCCTTATAAGTCATTTGATTTTTGTTCTGAATGAACTAAAAAATCGAGCAGAATATATGTTACAACCTGATATAATAATAAGTATAATAAGTATAATAGTGAGCCTACTAATAATAACTCTTTTGTGCATTTTTATTCCGATCATCATCCCGCGATTAAATCTTTTATTTTCTCTGCTATGTTTCTTAGAGCATTGAGAGTTGTCAGTCCTGAATTTTTAGATTCCGAGTTACGCGATATCATGAATATTGGTACTAAATTATGTTACCCTAATTCATTTTTAGATAACTGCCTTAGGAAAGCCAAGAATAGGTATCATAACAGTGTAACTGTAAAGGAATTTGAGCGTAAAAATATTCTTAGCCTACCTTACCATGTAAATTTTTTCGATATCTTCCGACTTTACTAAAAGCAATTGGTATCGATGTAGTCTTTAAGTATAATAATACTGTTAAATCACGCTTAATAAAGAATACCCGATAATCTGGTTGGTTGTGTGTATTCGATCGGATGTACACAGTGTGACTTAGTATATATATGCCAAACAGGTAAAACAGGTAAAATATTAGGGTAAAACAGCATAAATATGCGTATAGAACAGCAAATAATTCTAATGCATTGTACCATATGTATAGATGTAATCATAGTATTAAGTGGGATAGTTCTAAAGCTCTCGTTAAAAACACAGATATAATCGAAAGGAATATTCTAGAATGTGCATTTATCCATTTTAAAAATAATTTCAATAACAGTGCGGGAACTAGCAAAAGGTCGGCGCTACGCGCCGATTTTTCTAGATCTGCGGTGCTTCGGCTGAATTGTGGGCCTACGGCGTATTTTATTTTGAACATCAGTAGCCATTTATCTGGATATCATTCCTATTCCTCTCACCTTGGGCCTCAGTAATTGGGGTGCCTGCGGCCTTCCAGTTACTGGCAAACCAATTATTCATTCAATAAAACTACAGAAAAGAACGCAGCTATGAAAATCTAAAGCTTCACAAATCTTAATACAATGAGCTCGGATTTGAAGCATAAGATTTTCATGACTGCGTTCATTTCTATAGTTTTATTGACCAAATAACTGAACCGACAATAATTGGGGGCCCTGCGGCCCGCCAAATCATAGTTTTCATTGTTTCGAGTGCATCAATAATATTGTTATAGTGTTCCATTAGTTGTGATAAGCATGATCTTCCTCACCGGAATCGATGTTGGTTATCATTTTTTTTCTGAGTTTCCCCATTAACCCCACCCCCTCCCCCATTACCCCACCCATCTCCCCCAATACCCCCTCCCCCACCCCTCTCCCCCATTTACCCCACCAATTTTTTTTTCTGAGTTTCCCCATTAACCCCCCCCCCCCCATTACCCCACCCCTCCCCCAATACCCCCCCTCTCCCCCATTTACCCCACCAATCTTTTTTCTGAGTTTCCCCATTAACCCCACCCCCTCCCCCATTACCCCACCCCTCTCCCCCAATAACCCCTCCCCCACCCCTCTCCCCCATTTACCCCCACCCTTCCCACATTACCCCCAAGGGGGGAAGGGGGCTGGCACCTTGCAAAGGATTTACTTTAATTTTTTTTTTGGTTACATATATATATCGCATCTATTTTTCTGAGTTTCCCCATTAACCCCACCCCCTCCCCCATTACCCCACCCCCTCCCCCATTTTGTGCCAAAATTATGATTAAAAATGAAGAAATGGGAAGAACTGTACCCCTAAAAGGGGGGGAAGGATTTATGTTAGGGAATTTTTTTTAGCATGGGCACTGCACAATAAAAAGACGCATCGAATGGTGAAAACCGCATTGTTCTACACCAATTGTAGCGACCTGTAGGTGTGCGCAAAAAAACTGTGACATATATATATATATATATAAGGTTTCATTTCTGAAATAGTATATTAGATGTACAGAATTGACAATATCCTACTAAAATACATTTTTCCTCTAATCAACTCTTGTTAATCTTGTGTATTTTTTTTGGTTTTCTGTCCCGTTGTATATATTTTTGGTCATCTTGCCTCCACCCTTCATTCCCTGACGAGGTGTACTTCTGAATACACGAAAGGCCTTGGAATCATTTTTCTTCTTGTGGGTTTGCATCATATATATATGAAATGAAATGAAATGAAATGAAAAGGTTTATTGGCAGACAATAGTCCATATGACAAATATTATTAATACAATGACAGTTCACATACTAAGGATAGAAATATATACAATTGATTAGAAATAATACTGCAATGTCGAAGTTAAGTGGAGCTACAGACAGACGTTTTCGTACCAAGAATTCCATAGCTTAGAGGATAAATGGCAGGACTCATGGATAGCTTGGATAATCGGGTTGGTTGATTTTTTAATTCTTTGCATTAGACTGTATTGAGCATGTCTTGTTACCTCCGGGAAGCTCGGGACATTGCGGGTAGCAAACATTTGCGAAGCTGAGCATCTCGGGGGTAATTTATATAAGAGTCTAAAAGACCTGTTATAGAGCAAATTTAGGGTTCTGCCAGAACATTTTTTATAATTCACCCACAGTTGCTCTTCGTATATATTACTACAGAAAGTACGAAAGAGTGTCTTTAGCTTCACTTGTGCAAAATCGGAAGTTCCTTATATTATATATATATATATATATATATATATATATATACACATTTCTACTGCAAAGAACACGCAGTATAATTGACGTAAAGATATATATATATATATATATATATATATATATATATATATATATATATATATATATATATATGTTAACCCTCCGTCTATGGCCCGTGTTGGTTCGAAGTCGACGGGGGTTCTAGTTAGGTGGCAGCAACGGATGTGTGTCTTGAAGTAGTTTTCTTCTATATTACTCTCCGAGTTCTTCTATAGTGGCTCGAGGACTCTGATAGACTTACTCAAAATGCTGAAGGTTCCGGATTCTTCTTATAGCGTATCCGGAAAGTTTAATGACAAGTTCTTCTGAAGAGAGCAAGGCTCGAAGGATAAGGTAAAAACTAGCTTCAACTGTAATTTTACTGTTAAAATGTACAGGTAGTGCTCAGCCTCTGAATTAGCTTCTGAATGACAATGGAATAATTTTAGTGGGTTTATATACCCAAAAACTGCTAACATTATTATTATTAAATGCTAAAAAGGCTGTATTATTTTTGCACAATATTTGAAAATAAGTAAATTTTTTAGCTGTGGTAAGGCTGGAACGAGTAAACAAAATATTTGAAGACGAAACCATATTTTTATCTTAAACCGCGACTTTTCAGATCTGATGTTATCATGATCTGCCAAGTTAACTAAAAGTGGAAATCGGACTATGCATCTTTACACTAAAATATGCATATGAGTGAAATTTTAAGGTTTAAGATGTACAATTTTAATGCTTAGGCAAGACATGATCTCATTGTTTATAACGAAAGAGAGTGTATACAAAATGTGAACATTGCAAGCTTAAGCAGGATTCCTTATTAAGCGAAATCTAAAAAAATGATTGTGAGATTTTAAAAAACAACAGGTCACCAATTATTTAGCAAAGTAGAAAGCAAATCAAAAATTTTATCCAAACTCGCGTTGGGCAATTTTGGTCCTTATGTAAAAATGGATACACACACGTACATACATATGAGTATAGGCATTATATAAAGTTAAATATATAAGAATATACAGGATTATATAAATACATGAACCATATAACACATGAATTTTTAAAAATGATACTTTTTCTTACAATGGATACAGAGACTATAAATGAATACAAGAATTACATGAAGGATAAGATAATATAGGAATATGGGAATTATTTATGGTTCATTTTTACAGGGCTCCGCCCTCTAGAATGATATTAATATAATAACGTAACATCCTAACTAATGCTAACTAGATGATAACTATTGGTTTTATAATACAGATTTATATATACAACATAAGTCGGGTGGTTAAGTCTAGTTCACGTGGTCTGGGTACGCACTCTTGGTCGTGCATAAATAGTTTCATGTTCCGTGTCACTTGGTTTTCTTTGTTCCCAGAATGATCTTTTCACCACAAATATACCGAGGATAATAGCACATATAATAATGATACTAACGGCAGATGTTGAGAAAATGGTTACCGGTTGTAGTATTTGTAAGAGGTTGTTTTGGTTATCATCCGAAATTTTAAACCGGCTCAATTGATCATTCCATTCAGGGGCATGTAGTTCGGGTAGGATGGTTACAGGTTTTATGGAGAGATTTAAGATCTCTATGACGGGTTTAAAATAATTTGCGACGGGAATGGGTATGAGTTATTAAGGGTAACCTTATACGGGTTGTATATTTATATAAAGGTCTGCGTGCCCTTTCAAAAATTTACCTTCTGCAAGTTTTTCTATAACAACTCCGGTAGAAATTCTAATGCTAGGTCTACAAGAGTAAATAATTTGGAAAATTATAAGGGGGACAATTTTATTCATTTCTACGCCTTAAGTTATATGGAGCTGGGGGTAGTTGTGTGGATACTTGTGTGGATACTTGTGTTTGTGGGCGAAGGGGTCGGCCTCGTTTTGGTGGCAATGGGGGTCGACCGTTGAGCTCGGATTCTGAGTGGGTTCGTTTCTTATGTGAAGGTTCTAGTTCACGTGGGTGATGCATTTGCGGGCGGTATGTAGGGTCCGTGCGTCGATCATCAATCGGCGAGGGTGGTGACAGAGGAGATGGTGGAGTTGGAGGAGATGGTGGAGTTCCACTGAGTGATCCTCTCGAAGGGGTTTCTCCAGGGTCTGGGTCCGATGGGACGCTTGGCTCTGGGGCCTCCTCTTGTTCAGAGATTGCCTCGAGTACTGGTGGTATTACGAGGTACCAATCTTCGTCATGGGTAGCGGTTCCCGCGGTGACCACTTCAGTTTTTTATCCCTGCCCGATTTGTTAATATCTTGACCTTTTGAAGGATAGGCGGCTCGAACGCCTGGCAGCTGTTTTTTGGGAAGGTGTTGTTCGGAAGCTATCTTCAAATTGTCAGCGTGAATGATCTTTAGTTTGGAATGATCCCGGAGGTCGAGGATTTCATAACGATTTTTTCCGAGGTTTTTCATAATCCTATATGGGCCATCCCACTTTGGGTATAATTTGCGATGAGCACCTGGCGGTTTCACGCTCTTCAGATAACATCGCATACCGACGATTATAGTCCGTTGACGGGGATGACGACTATGTTGCTCTTGCTCCATCTGTTGGTTTCGTTGGTCGAGGGCATAGCGGATTATGTCAAAAATCTTGAAAGATCGTTCAGCTAGTTGCTGATTTGCTTCTGCCATTTCGGAAGATGTTAGGACTGCCGGGTCGGTTTGGTCGGGCAAATCAAAAGGTAGACGCTTGTCGTAGTGATAGAGAACGAAATGAGGGGTGTCCCCGATGGACACATTATAGCCATTGTTGATGGCTGTTTGTACCATGGGAAGGGAATCATCCCATGTACGGGAGGATGCATCGACAACGTGGCGCAGGGCTTGCAAGATCTTTCGATTGTGCCTTTCCACTAAGCCGTTTGCCTGCGGATGGTATGCCACAATGTGTGTATTTTTAATTTTACACATGTTACAGAGTGACTCGAACAGTTTGGAAGTGAAACTAAGGGCGTTATCCGAGATTAGGATGGAAGGAGTGGTATGATTTTGGATGACGCGTTCCACTAGGGCTCTTGCCACAGTTTCCGAGGTCTGGTCTGGAATGGCGGCTACTTCGCTGTAACGCGAGAAGTGGTCCGTAAACACAATGATGTACTGATTCCCTTTGATGTTTTGGGAAATGGTCCCAGTATATCCATTCCAGTTCTTTGCCAGGGCCTTTGGCATACTGGATATTTATGCATCGGAGCTGTGGATGGTACGTTGCCCTTATGCTTTAAACACGACGGACATTCGGCGATGTATTCTTGTACCTTTTTGTTCATCTCGGGAAAGTGGTATCGCTCCAAAAGACTCTTGATGGTGCGATCCGGCCCCATGTGTCCATACAAAGGTGAGTCGTGACAAAGTCCAATGGCTATATCGACGAGATCCTTTGGTATCTCCACGAGGTCATTTCCATCTTCGTTCCTGAAATGTACGAGCCCATCTTTGAGGTTGTACTGTTCTTTTACCTTCGATGGTTCCTTTTGTTCCAGGCGCGCCCGAAGGTTCTGGGTGTGTTGGTCCTGTTGTTGGGAGTATTGCAGACACTCGTAGTCGAACACAGGAGAATTCCTATTTTATTCACTGGGCGTCGGGCTTGAGTCTCGACAATCCGTCTGGAATAACTTGCAGTTTTCCCGGTTTGTATACGATTTTCGCTGCAAAGTCCTGAATCAACAGAGCCCATCTACTCAATCGTCCTTCAAGTAGCTTGTCCTTGAAGAGGTACGTGAGTGGCTTATGATCAGTCTTGATGGTTACATCGTAGCCATAGACGATATTTCGGAATTTTTTCAAAGCCCAATATACCGCTAGGGCCTCTCGGTCCGTAGTGGAATAATTCCGTTGAGGTGCAGAGAGAAGTTGACTGGCATAAGCAATGGGTAATTCCACACCGTCTACGTCCTGTAACAGGACGGCTCCTAGTCCATAGGAGGAAGCATCTGTGGCTATGATGAAGGGTCTTGTGTAATCAGGATATTGTAAAATGGGATGACAGGTTAGTTTATTAATTAAAGTTTCAAAGGCATGTTGGTGATCGGATTCCCAGTTAAATTTCGAATTTTTCTGGAACAAATTAGTAATGGGTTTAGCAATATTCGAAAATTGGGGGATAAAGTTCCGATAAATCCGACAAAACCAATAAATGCACGGGCGTCGTCGATGGTCTTGGGTACAGGGTACCTTTCCAGGGCTTCGAGTTTGGCTGGATCAGGTTTAATTCCTGTGGACGAGAGTAGGAATCCTAGGTATACCAGGGATTCTTGTAAAAAATTGCACTTTGCAAGCTTCAGTTTAAGGTGTGCTTTTCTCAAGTGTGATAGCACATTCTGAAGGCGTTGAAAGTGTGTTTTTATGTCCGAACTGTAGACGATAATATCGTCAAGATAAACGAGAGCTTCGACACCTAATAGGTCGGAAAGGACTATATTCATCAACCTAGAGAAATTAGCAGGCCCATTTCGGACTCCGAAAGGTAAAACCTGGAATTCGTAATGGCCTCGGTTAGTGGAGAAAGCAGTCAATGCCCGAGATTCGGGACTGACCTCCATTTGCCAATAACCCGATGCTAAATCGAGGGATGAAAAGAAGTTCGCTTTCCCTACGTTCAGAATTGTTTCCTGCATGTTTGGAATCGGGAAACGGTCTGGGATGGTAATGTTGTTCAGGCGTCTAAAATCTATACAAGGGCGAGATGTTCCGTCCTTTTTGGAGACGAGAATCAGGAGCGGACCAGGGACTAGCTGAAGGCTGAATGACATCCTGCTCCAACATGTCCTTGATGTGTTCCTCAATAGTGACTAACTGGGAATGTGGAACCCGATAGGGAGGAATGAAAATGGGTTTGGAATTGGGTTCCAACTTGATTTCAAAAGGGACCAAATTAGTTCGGCCCAGAGGATCTCCTTTTAGGGCAATCACATCTCTATTTCTTATCAGGAAATCGAGAAGTGATTCCATTAGTTTGGGATCCTGTAAAGCTGGTGACTCCTGAAGGGAGTGCTCCAGACATTTCTTATATTCTTCTTTTATACTGAAGGATTTAATTCTAAGGAACTGGAAACACGATTTATCATACTGATGGGGAAATCTGAATCTACTTCTACTGTGGAAACAGTTCCTATTTTCTGATTTGAAGTTAATTCTATAGGACTTTCTCCTTTGTTTAAACAAACAACAGGGATAGCTGAATTCTGACTCTGACTAAGGACTTGGGCAATAAGAACATCTCTTTTGAAATTACTTTTCTCTGTAATCAGAGTACGCTCTGACTCTAATAATTTTCCTTGACTGTTAACTACTTTTGCTAGGAAACAAATCTTCTCATAAGGTGCTACTGTTATATGCTCGGTAGGGCATATGAAAAATTGTGAATCTGATTCTGGTTCGGCGACTAAAATTTGCCTTATTGGCTGAACTGAAGCTGGCTGACTGGAAACTGGCTGACTGGAAACTGGCTGACTGGAAACTGGCTGACTGGAAACTGACTGACTGAAACTGTCTGGAAACTGACTGTCTGGAAACTGACTGTCTGGAAACTGACTGACTGAAAACTGGCTGTGTTGATCCAACTGGATTCAACAACTGGAACTGATTACCCTGGGGTCTGATTTCTGGAGCGGTTGTCCCTCTGGATGCAACCGGCTGACTTGATCTGCTATCAAGTGGAGGGGTTTCCTATTTCTTTCGGAAATCTGAACTGAGCTAAGTCTATTAGCATTAAGTTGTCTGTCATTCTCGCGGAGATGGTGTGTCCTATTTCGACACTTTACTAACTTTCCGGCTGGGTAAATCTCCCATTGATTCCGGTTAAAAAAATCCATACCTAGTAGGATGTCTGTCTGAAAGGTGGCGACTGTGTCCACTATACAACATTTCGCGGGGTATACCGCGTTTCCAACTTCTAAATATAACTCAATTTCTCCATATGTGGGTATGGGTGTGCCCGTAACTCCTCTGAGTTGGCAGGATGGTGCCTTAAGTTCATATTTGTAATTTGTACTCTCTAGTAAATCATCTACACATTGTTTCTTAATTAACGTCGCGTGTGCTCCTGTATCTAGGAGAGCAGTTAATTCTTGGTTATCGGTGATAGTTTATTATTAAATCTAGGAGGTCCGCACCTATTATCCTGATGGGGAGTTTGTGTGCGTATCTGGGCTCATTACTGTAATTTAGGAGGGAGGAGGTTGAACTGCCGCCTCCAATGTAGGGTCTAAAAAAGGGCTCGAATGGTCTTCTATGGGAGGACCTGGGTCATATTCTACGGGAATATCATACGCTGGAGGGTGTTCTTGAAAACTGTTCTCTGGGGAAAATGATTCCTCCCCGGGTACTTCTACGTACCGAACTAGTTGACCTTGCTGGTTGTATTGAGGTTTGTACATGGGGTAAGAGTGTGGTTGACCCTGTGGTCGTGATCTATTGGGTTGGTAGTTCGACTGAGGCTGGGAATGGACTGGTTTCTGGGGATTGGTTGACTTTTGGGATACGTTTTGGGAACGTGGTTGGTTTGGTTTCTGAAAGTGGGGTCTATACCCTGCAGGGGCTTTATCAGCACACTTTTGGCGATCGCCACGGCGATGACCATGTTCGTGACAGTGGGAGCAATACGAGGGGTAATTACATTGACTTATCATGTGCCCAAAACTATCGCAGTTAAAACACTGTGGAGGAGGGCGTGTATTCTGGGTTTGGGGGGCTTGTTTCTGGGGTGTTCCCTGCATTAGCCTCGATTTATATGGTTGTTGTTGTTGCTGTTGGTGTTGGTGTTGTGGCTGCTGCTGCTGAATAATGTACAGGGGTTTCTCTACCCTTTCGGTAGTTTTGGTTTGCTAAATCGGGGTAATGTTCTCGGTTTTGTTTATGGCTACACTTACAGGTTTGTCAACATTTAAAAACTCCTGAAACTTTTTTTTAGGTGCTCCGGGTAGGTTTTGGTAAATGGTTGTGGCTACTATTAGATTTCTTTGTTTCGAGTGAAAGTTATGCCACATGCATTTTTGCGGCCCGGAGGGCTTCTCCTACAAGTTTATGTGTACGTGTAATAAAATTGTTTAAATCTTCGTGTTCCTCTTTCTTCCATTTAGCTTGGAAGACTGCTTCTAATGTGGCTAAGGGTTGTGCAAGGGTTATTTCTTTAAAAAATTCTAATAAGTTTTGTTTAAAATCGTCCCATGTTGTAGCTTCGCTAATTGATGGGACGTAAGTGACTGTGTCATGAGCATTCCCTTCTTTCGGGTCAATAAATCTTTTTGCTTCTCTAATTTTTATATCATCATCGGTAATATTTTCGCGTAAGAAATGTTGCTCTAAAGATTCAACCCAAGGTCTTACGCGTGGTTCAACAAAACGATTATCTATGGTCCCCTTAAAAATTAAAACAGTATGAGGAAGGTTTACTAGTCTGCCTAAGTTAATGTATGCTGGGGCGGGGGTTTGAGACTGAGACATACTGGCTTGTGTGTTTGGGAGTATGTTTGAAGGGCGCGGGGTAGGTGGAAAAATGGGTGTAGGTAAATTTTCGATGTCAGAAAGCGCACCGTCTGAATCGCTCATATGTGAAGGTACTTATTAATGTGTTCTAATTAGGTCTGCTTGACCGATCTTAATTTATGGAATGATCACTTAAGGGGTTTTCCTAACTACACTATCTAAAAAAATAAATGCAACAAACTAATTGCCTGGGAAAATTTGAAAAGATTGCAAACAAAATAATAATAAAAAAATGTAAACAAAATTTCACTCGAATGTACGTGAAGGTATGGTAATACTATGTTTGGTACATTAAATAAAATTATACTATACTAACTAGAATAGTAAAAATAACTGTGAAAATAATTCTGTGACAATATTGTTTTCAATAAAACAAAAATGTATCACTGGTGTCTGAAGTGTTCACTGTGTTTTGTGTTAATTCTGGCTCAAATTAAATATTAACTGTTAATAATAATGACTTTTCAAATGTTTAGAAATTATTTTAAAAAAGAGTTTTGTACTTAACAAGATTCCTACGGCGAAATCCTTAGAGACGTGTCCTGAAGACGTGTCTTGCTGGCCACTTGTTCCTGGATGAAAACTAGGCGTGGAGAACTTGGAGTCGTGACGCACCGGTTCAAGGGTGGATGTGACGAACTAGAAGTCGTGACACGCCGGTCAAGGGTGGATGTGACGAACTAGAAGTCGTGACACGCCGGTCAACTGGGTGGATGTGACGAACTAGAAGTCGTGACACGCCGGTCAACTGGGTGGATGTGACGAACTAGAAGTCGTGACACGCCGGTCAACTGGGTGTTGGTTCTGGTTCCAGGGTCTGGAAGACTGGAAGAATCCTGGAGTCGTGAAGATCCTGGTTAAAGGGTCGCCAGTTGTTAACCCCTCCGTCTATGGCCCGTGTTGGTTCGAAGTCGACGGGGGTTCTAGTTAGGTGGCAGCAACGGATGTGTGTCTTGAAGTAGTTTTCTTCTATATTACTCTCCGAGTTCTTCTATAGTGGCTCGGAGGACTCTGATAGACTTACTCAAAATGCTGAAGGTTCCGGATTCTTCTTATAGCGTATCCGGAAAGTTTAATGACAAGTTCTTCTGAAGAGAGCAAGGCTCGAAGGATAAGGTAAAAACTAGCTTCAACTGTAATTTTACTGTTAAAATGTACAGGTAGTGCTCAGCCTCTGAATTAGCTTCTGAATGACAATGGAATAATTTTAGTGGGTTTATATACCCAAAAACTGCTAACATTATTATTATTAAATGCTAAAAAGGCTGTATTATTTTTGCACAATATTTGAAAATAAGTAAATTTTTTAGCTGTGGTAAGGCTGGAACGAGTAAACAAAATATTTGAAGACGAAACCATATTTTTATCTTAAACCGCGACTTTTCAGATCTGATGTTATCATGATCTGCCAAGTTAACTAAAAGTGGAAATCGGACTATGCATCTTTACACTAAAATATGCATATGAGTGAAATTTTAAGGTTTAAGATGTACAATTTTAATGCTTAGGCAAGACATGATCTCATTGTTTATAACGAAAGAGAGTGTATACAAAATGTGAACATTGCAAGCTTAAGCAGGATTCCTTATTAAGCGAAATCTAAAAAAATGATTATGAGATTTTAAAAAACAACAGGTCACCAATTATTTAGCAAAGTAGAAAGCAAATCAAAAATTTTATCCAAACTCGCGTTGGGCGATTTTGGTCCTTATGTAAAAATGGATACACACACGTACATACATATGAGTATAGGCATTATATAAAGTTAAATATATAAGAATATACAGGATTATATAAATACATGAACCATATAACACATGAATTTTTAAAAATGGATACTTTTTCTTACAATGGATACAGAGACTATATAAATGAATACAAGAATTACATGAAGGATAAGATAATATAGGAATATGGGAATTATTTATGGTTCATTTTTACACACACATATATATATATATATATATATATATATATATATATATATATAATATATTTCACATTCATAAGCAAAGCAAAGCTCAATAAGTAAAGTTACCCATAAATTTACATTTTCTCTGATTTGTATATCCATTTCAAAAAACATTTTCGATATACACCGATAAGATTTTCAAAGATGCGAAGAGAAAAATGTGCGGTATAGGAAATAAAACGCAGCAGCTCTATTATCTGCACGCTGCATGTGATTCGTGATACTAGGCACCCTCTTTCGATATACAGTTGATGTGGAGAAATAGTGTTAACAACAGACTTTTCCTAAACGAAACCGTTTCATTCTCGATAGAAATTATTTGAAGTTGGCGCTTTCCATAAACTTTAAATATTGGTATTCAATTTATGAAACTAAAGTGAAATTGTTTTATCATTTTGCTAATAAAACTAATTAATATCACTTTAGCTATGGTATACGAGTAGCTATCAGTAACAAATTCTAGTATATACTGTATATTGTGGAGTGAGCTAAGGCAAAGCGTTTAATCAAATCTGAAATGTAAAAATATGAAAATTTAAAGTTTTCACAAAAGATTAGTAAAATTTATGAGTTTTCTTTTAGCTGTATATATTCAAAATGGCAATGAGGAGAACAGAATTTGTGCTTCTGAAATATAAAATTTATGTGCTCAAATGCTTGAATGTACTCTGATCTTTTTTAAACTATGGCTCACGCTACTGTATATATATATATATATATATATATAATATATATATATATATATACTCGTATATTTCCCACCGTTTGGGAAAATTTGCTTATTCGTGTCCGCACTTTTCCCATTTGAATACGTATACAGAAAACGATACTTGGGGGGAAAAAGAATATGAATGGCAATTTCAATAATTAAATATGGTAACAATAGTAATAATAAATGTTTCTCGTTACAGATAAAGCGTTAGAGAAACTTACACATACTTAAAATTAACTATTATTTATCTAACAAGATTCGGACCGCGTTACCAATTGTGCTTATCGAACTTTTATATGCTCAGAGAAATACTTTACTTAGAAAATTTCATATGTGTACATTAGATGTTAAGTTGATCTTGTTCATAGCTTTTTTACTCCAATGTATACAGTTCATCTGTGGTGTTGTATAATATGAGAAAACTGGCGATAATTAAAAGGTATGCAGGTTATTTTGTGCATTCAGTAAATATAGTTTTATGTTACTGCCTATTCTATACCAGTATAGTATTGGCTGTAAGTGAGCACAATATTTTCTATTTATTGTTCAAGAGATATTATTGGATTTTTAGTTGAAAAATATACAAATAACCACTGAAACTGAAATGTATCTTATTTTAAAATTAAATTAATATTTTTATAATCTTATTTTATACGTATGTTACTACAAAATTTGTTTTTGAAATAATTCGTGGAAGATGCCAGATTCACTTTCTTTAATGTGTGGAAAAATTTTTTTTGTTGAAAATATATGTTACCCTAAAAGTAAAATGCAGCTTATTTTAAAATTAAATTAATAAAGAATACGATGGCTGGGTATCTAAGCCACACGATTTACTGAGTATCTAAGCCATACGACTGGCTGCACAAACTGGCTGTGTTCCGAAGCCTTCCAGGGAGGTCCGGGAAGCCGGCATTATACGGCCAGAAGCTCCAGTGGTAAGAAGTGTCTCTCTCCACCCATGCCTTTAATAAAGAATTGTTATATTGTCCTTTAAATACAAAACAAACAAACACAAATATACATATACACACATACATGCTTTTAAACAGTCATATACTTAATGCAAATACATACATAAACACAAATAATCATATACTTACATGCAATTTCATAGAGGTTAGGTTACCCCGCTCCCTTGACATGTTGCTTGATTTATTACTTGATTTGCTACTCTGATTTGTTACTTGATTTGCTACTCTGATTTGTTACTCGATTTGTTAATCTGATTTGTTACTCGATTTGTCACTCGGCATTTTTGAGGGTATACTACTAAGAGTTCTCCATCCGCTGTGATATATTCGTGGATTCTCTCTATGAAACGCTTCATTGTTCTTCTGATCATATTGAGTGGGATCCTTTTCAGTTGTTCATCTATTCTGCGGCCAAGGGCATTCACATTTGGATAGATGAAACAAGGCGTGTAGAATTTGTCACACAAATCAGCCCAAAGCCAGAAATCACATGGGGTTCAATTAAATGATCTGGCTGGCCACTCGATGGGACCTCGCCGCACAAGCCATCTTCCTTCAAGGTTGGTATCCAGAATTTCATGGGCAACTGCAGAGTAATGTGGCAGCGTTCCATCATGTTGATAAATCCAATTCCTGCCAACGTCATTTGTAAACTGTTGCAAACCTTTGTCTCTCAATATCTGGCAATAATGTTTTCCATCCATCGTACCTCTCGATATGTCAAAGGAAACGAGTCCTGAATAACCAATGCATGCCCAAACTGTTAGTGTAGCTGTCTCTTTCGATGTAGGCAATAGGGGTGCGATAGGGTTACAGAAGGAATTTATTCAATTTAATTAATACAGACAATTCACTATGCCTAAATACCTGAAGGAATAGGCTTATCCTTTTGTGTTATTAGTAGGGCGACCCAATTTTAACCTAAAAAATTGAAATTATTAACTTTATTCTTACCAATTATTAACTTTATTACCTAAAAAATTCTTTATTTGCAACTTATTTGTGGATAAATATTAACGCTTAATAATAAAATAAAACACATCACATTCATTTGTTTATTAAAGTATTAACGAACTTATTTAGTGACTGAATTATAATGAAACATAATGTACTTCTCAGTATTTTGCGACAGGAAGTTTCTGTCTTTTGCCAAAAGTTTTTTCAGCATGGAGAAGCTGCGCTCCACTGCAGCCGAGGTAGCTCGTACTGCTTGTAATGTGGTATATAGTTTGGGCGAAATTTCTTCCCGTTGGAAGGACATGATTTCTTTCTTTGACTCTATGTAAATAAGAATCCAGAATGCATATTATAACATCATGTTAGAGAACCGGAAATCATTTATTTGCTTACGCAGTTTCACTCCACGTTTTCGTTAATTTTATTTTATTAATCCATCACAAAAGTTTTAACCGTTTAATGGCCGGTACCATATCTGATTGACGTAAGAATTTGCAACTTGCATCAATTAATGCTAAGAACTATTTTTGTACAAAAATAATGAAATTATAAATATTTTTTAATTTTTTCATATATTTTTATGATGTTCCCAAAATGGGAACGTTGGCGTGTTCGGTCCTAAGATTTATGAGGCTATATATTTATTTTTATTTAACAGGGGTGGCCAAGTTTCCTGGACACAAGAGCTACATACGACGTTTTTCAGATGTACGAGAGCCGCAAAATATTTTAAAAAGAATTTAATTATTAAAAACATATACATATACGTGTAGTTATACTCACATTATTAAATTGTTTAATTACTGCTTGTAGAATGCTTAGTTTGAGTCTTCATTTTGGCTGTTAATACTTTAAAGTCTGGCTGATGTGATGTTAAGGCGGTATGAAGAAGCTCAGTCAAGTGTTCGTTAGTGAGGACAGCACGATGTTTTGACTTTACAAACTTCACTACCGAGAAGAGTGCTTCACAGCAATAAGTTGTCCCAAAAAATGAGCTAAGTCGGAAACTGGTTTTCCTGAGTTGAGGATACTTTGTCTCTGGTACTTGCTTCCAAAACTCAATTGCAGATAAGCTTTTATGTATCAACTTTAAACCCACGTCCTCCTGTAGCTCCAAAAGTTCTGTTTGTATTGAGGCAGCTTCCGTAACAAAAGGTGTGGTAACAGGACAGCCATCGTTGACGACATCAATCAGGAAAGGATTTACAAGAAATTCGAAGCATGGTTTTAGCTTCTTTAGTTCATCAAACCTGAACTGAAAATCATCAATTAGTCCTTCTAATTTACCTTTGTATTCCTCCAATTTACTATCTTTTATTTCAATATCAGGAAAAGTGTTTGCTCGGTTTTTCAGGTGGAGAAAGTGGTCAAATTTTTTTGTTACTAGATCTTTTTGGAAAAGCTTTATTTTATTCTGGAAACTGAAAACTGTCTGTGTAAGGTCAGAAATGACCTTATCCTTTCCCTGAAGTGCCAAATTTAGATTTTGAAGGTGTTGTATTACATCAGTAAAAAACATCAGATCCTGCACCCATTCGTGATCTTCTAGTTGTGGGTATGACTTTCCCTCTTCTTTCAAGAAATCAATGATAGGCTCCAACTCGTTGATAACCACCTTAAAATACAGTAGAATGAAAGGTCATCTGGCTTATCTTGAAAATCCAGCTCCTCGATAAAATTTCTAAACGCTCGGTGCGTTTTTGCATTTGAACGAATGAAATTCACAATTTCTAGAACACATTTCATAACACTGTCATACTAAAGTACTTGCTTACCAAATGACCACGGTGAATGATACAGTGAATAAAGAGACAGGATACTTGGGATCGCGTGTCAAGAGCCCAACTAGGCCTACATTTTGTCCTACCATAGCTGGTGCTCCATCTGTTGCAACACTGACAAGTTTATTCAATGGTACTTGAGCATTTGATAATGCCTCGTCAAGTGCGTTCTTTATGTCAACCCCTCTGGTGGTTTCCCTTAGGGTCATTAAGTCCAAGAGTTCTTCCTTTACATTTGCATCGCCAGTAACATAACGAACAAATATCGCCAGTTGAGGGTTATCTTTAATATCTGTGGATTCATCGAGGGCTAAACTGAATGCAACAGAATTCTTCAAATCACTCTGCAACGAGCATGTAATTTCAGCACTGATCTGGTAAATACGTCTCTCTGTAGTGTGGCGGGAAATAGAAATACTTGCTATTTGTTCTCGAAGCTTTGTGTTATCTGGAGCAAGAATTGCAGTAACATCGGCAATATTCTTCTTCACAAATTCTCCACTACAGTAGGGAAGTTGAGCACGAGCAATATTCCATGCCATAACAAAACTAGTTCAGTCGTTAAGTCAGCTGTCTTACACAATGATGAAAGTACAGTTTGTTGTGCAACTAGGCTAGATTTCAACATTGTTAACTTAGTCTTCCACAATTCTGATTTGGGAGGAAATTCCGTAATAAAATTTTTATGGTTAGTTTCATGATGACGCTTTAAGTTACTGGCTTTAAAGTGATTGAGTGCCACGTGGCAGATAAGACACACAGGTTTCCCACCCTTAACAGTAAAGGCAAAGCTCTCCTCCCACTCCTGTTTAAAAACTCTATTTTCTTCTTCATATTTCCGTTTCTTACACTTTGTCTGCTCAGTCATTTTAATCAACTAAGGGGTTGTATAACTTTCACTTGTATAGCTGAGAAAAATAGCCACTATTTGATCTAAGAAGCCAATTTTAAAATACACTCACTCGTTACTACACGCCCGCATGGTAGCTCGAGGGGTTCTGGACACTCGTGAGTGGCGATTGGTGTTAATTACGTAATTATCCCGCTCAGTGCCTGTCACGCAAAAGAAATTGTCGTACGTATGACGCATTTTATTGGCAATTCAATTTTTCCTTTTTTTTTTCATATTTTCTTTAGTATGTGAAAAAAAAAATTATATTTGTATTATGAATTTTGTCTTTTATGATAAATACAATAAAAACCAAAATTGTCTCGCGAGCCACAGTTAACCTCGAGAGCCGCATGCGGCTCGCGAGCCAGGGTTTGGCCACCGTTGCCTGAGTATATAAGGATTATAATAAACCAATATAAAGCTTATGTAAAATGTTTATTTCAATGTAGAAAATTATATTTGAGTAACTAAACTGAAACTTTTTTTTCGCATGCGGCTCGCGAGCCAGGGTTTGGCCACCGTTGCCTGAGTATATAAGGATTATAATAAACCAATATAAAGCTTATGTAAAATGTTTATTTCAATGTAGAAAATTATATTTGAGTAACTAAACTGAAACTTTTTTTCGCAAAATATAACAACATTAAGTCTGATATATATATATACGAAATTAAAACAGAATTTTATTCGTAGTTTCAAGTTCAAATACAATCATTTCTTATGATATATTGCACTACAGTCTTTATGCAACCCTTTCTCGTATTTTATACACTGTAATCTTGTATTCTTTTGGCAAACCGTACATCTACCTTGACTACATGATTCTCAAAAGTGATTTATGCATCATATCACGCTGCCTTACAAGGTGGTGCAGATGGGCCTCCTTGTTTGCGTCGTTCTTTTTGAACTTTTATAAGTGACTTTGCAACTTCCTGTCTAAACTGAAGGGAGAAAGAGTTGTGGAGCTATTTACATGTTGGTAGAACCGGAATGCAGCAACAACGGACAGGCTCAATGAAAGAAAGCCATCCCCAAACTTAACCTAACCAATTATCAAGGGCATAGTGTAATAAATAATAAACAATTCCTCATGAAGGTGTTTTTACTTACATTCTTTACTTTAGTGATTTTTTGGAGGGGGGTATCATTGTTTACTTGATCATTTTTTAGGGTGGTATTGTTTACTAGAAACTTTTGAGGGTGGTTTTCTTTCATTGATCCAACGGACATATTCAAGATATGAGAAAATAGATACCACCACCACTTTTTAGAGCGTATGAAGACAGCATCCGATTGAGTACATCAACTCCTCCTACTCCTTTATTGTACATATTGATGAAGAATGGTTGAGTTACCTTATTTTTTCACTTGCTTTACTCTCCTCTCCACTTTCTCCACTGGACTTACCCTATAGTAGTTACTAGCGATTGTTACACTGGAATTATCATTCTATCGAGCACACAAAACAACTCCATCTGATCTAAAATCATAAAAGCCTCTCTCTTTTTTTCTTCACTTCCTTTTGTCACTAAAGGGCAGTGGCTCGTCTGGTTATCTCTTATCGTTCCACAAGCTCAAGTATTCTTCGAGGCCAAATCAACTGATAACTTGTGGCTTGTGAAAAAGTTACCGAAAAACAATACATGTTCATTGCTATTTTTTACTGGATAGAGCATCTCAGTGACACGATATCCCAGAGGAAGGTTTGCATCGCCTTCATTTCCACAATATATGGAAAAGTTATAAGGATATCCATCAGCCCCACAAAGCATCCACATTTTGCATCCAAATCTGATGGGTTTATTTTTTATAAACTGTTTTGAGCTGTGATGTCCATGGTAGGGTATCATTGATTCATCTATGCTGAGGAGTTCATGAAAATTCCGAACTGCTGACAGTTTCTTCGAAGTAAGTCGAGAAGTGGTAGCACTTTTGCCATTTTCGATTCACCTAAGTTAGAGTTATCAACTAAATGAATATATCTCTTTATCGACCAAAACCTCTCTCTGCTCATAGTTTTGGCGAATATTGGAGCCTTCATATCATCACTTGTCGACCAATAGTCATTTTCGGAGGGAAGACAGTGATAGCCACTGAGAAGCAATAAACCTAAGAACCTTCAGATCTCATCCTCCTCTACATGAAAATTCTTATAATTTTTATCTCTCACAGCATAAAGATTTGTTTGTTCTGTTATAATGGTCAACATATCGTGAGTAAAAACCAAACTAAAGATTTCAAACGGATCTTTACCGGCATTACTTTCATCTGCTTTCAAAGGATTTGAGTGAGAACCAAGGGATAGCTTTTCATTCCTTCTCCACCTTTGGCTTACTTCTTTACTGATATTTTCTTCCTCATCGTTATCATCTGCATACACGTCGACCTCTCCACAAACTTCACTTGGTAAACAATCTTGATCAAGAGCGTCATCGTCGGCTTCTTCATCACTGTCTTCTGGTTTGTTACTGGCGGCAGTTGGCAGAACTACAATATCTGTTACTCCCTCGATTGTTACGTTTTCCACATATTCAGTCGCACTATGAAGAAATCGGAAGTAAGTCACTGAACCCTTCGACCTGAAAAAAAAATATATGATGTACATATATATATGTAATAGAGAGAGCGTCTTTAACACATAATGACACACACACACACACACACACACATATATATATATATATATATATATATATATATATATATATATATATATATATATAAGAATAATGAGATCATATTCAAAGAAAGGCACTTACCCATAAAATGATGTAGAATCCATCAATCTGTGATCTGTTCACACAACGAAGCACTAAATGCGTTGATTATAGTCGAGGACTCTAGGTTACCCGCCGAGCTTATATAAATTCTGAAAAAACAGGTTGAAACATGATGAACTTTGTGTTTTGGTGTCGTGCCAAAATGTTGGAAAACCGCGAGTAATCATTGCCAACGTCCCCATTTTGGGAACAAATAATCAATAGTCATTTTTGTAAATATATTTATCAATTTATTTCACCAAAATTTTTTTTAGGAGAAATTTGTATTATTTAATATGCATATTTTGCAAAAAAAATATTATTTATTTTAATAAGGCAAATACTTAGGAGTTTATAAAGCATCACCTCTAAATGTTTGAAAAATTACCGTAATTGACAATAATAAATCTATTAAAAACTGATATTGGAGATCAATAAAATAAAATGTGTGAGAATGTGCATTCATTAATTATAAAAACAAATAATTACTGCAAAATATGCTTATACACGAATAATAAACAACTTTTAATATATGTTCCCAAAATTCGCTTACTTTGCAGTCTCCAGACGTCTAATTTTCATATTTTCATTATTTCTGCTCTCAAGTAATTTTCATGAATCAGCGATGGAAAGTTTTGATATGAAAAAATATGTTTTTGTTGCTGATATGTAGGCACAATGACTACATATTTGGTTCTTCGTATGCCAATTTTTTCCATTCCTAATAGGCTTTGTCGCCAATTCCGAGGCAATTTTGTAGTTATTTAATAAAATAAATTAAGAAGTTATATTTAATTATGAAATAAAGGTACCATATACAATACCATATTGTAGGCGTGTATAAGCCTGGGTTTGAATTAGACTGTTGTGAACTGTAATGTAAAGTGTATGACAGGCATATATAATTTTTGCATACTGTATACTGGGGGGGGGGGCCGGAGAAAAATTTATATGTTATACATTAAATTTTTTGATAAACATTGTTTCTCAAACCATGTGAAATGAGTTAAAAAGAATGAAGTAGGAACATAGAAAGAGAAATGTTACTGAAGACCTATTTAAATATAAAAGTTCAAGAGGCCAACTTCTCAAGTTTAGTTAGAGTTATATCACTCAGTTTGACAACCTGAGGTATGGGAAATTAATGGAATCAAAGCAATATTATTAAGCATTTTAACTTTGCCCATTATTTGTGTAAGTTTTATAAGTCACCAGTTTTTAAATGCTTGTTCACTAATGTTGTTTTGGAAGTTTGTCATGTTTTGTTAACTGTTTGTTTTAAATAGACTTCTACGTTGGTGAGTTAATTGAAATGTACTTCTATGTTGTGTTCTTTGGTTAAATGAGTTTTTACTGTGTTCAAACCTCCCACCCCTTCAGACTAATCAATACCCGTAGTTTTGATAGAGTAAATGTTACTCCTCCACAGGTAGATCTTGAGTGCTTGGGTTTTGAAGCCTGTACTATTTTCGTGTTGTTGTTCGGCCTTAGGGAAAAGTAGGCCATAAGACCCCTGTTGTTTGGCCTATGGTCAAGGTAGGCCATAAGACCCTTGTAATAGTTTGGGTTATGGCCAAGGTGAGCCATAAGACCCTTGAAGAGTAGTTTGGCCTATGTCCAAGGTGAGCCATAAGACTCTTTTTGTTGTTAGGCCTTTGGCCAAGGGAGGCCATAAGACCTTTGTTGTTTGGCCTATGTCCAAGGTGAGCCATAAGACTCTTTTTGTTGTTAGGCCTTTGGCCAAGGGAGGCCATAAGACCTTTGTTGTTTGGCCTATGTCCAAGGTAGGCCATAAGATCCTTGTTGTTTGGCCTACTGCCAAAGTAGGCCATAAGACCCTTTTAATAGTTTGGGCTGTGGCCAAGGTAGGCCATAAGACCTTTGTAATAGTTTGGGCTATGGCCAAGGTTGGTCATAAGGCCCTTGTAATAGTTTAGCCTATAGCAAAGTTAGGCCATAAGACCTTTGTTGTTTGGCCTATAGCCAAGGTAAGCCATAAGACCCTTGTAATAGTTTGGCCTATGGCCAAGGTAGGCCATAAGACCTTTGTTGTTGTTTGACCTATGGCCAAGGTAGGTCATAACAACCTTGTTGTTTTCCCTATAGCCAAGGTAAGCCATAACAACCTTGTTGTTTGGCTTATGGCCAAGGTAGGCCATAGGACCCTTGTAATAGTTTGGCCTATGGCCAAGGTAGACCATAAGAACCTTGTTGTTGTTTGGCCTATGGCCAAGGTAGACCATAAGACCCTTGTAATATTTCGGGATATGGCCAAGGTAAGTCATAAGACTCTTGTAAAGTAGTTTGGCCTATGGCCAATGTGAGCCATAAGACTCTTCTTGTTGTTTGGCCTATAGCCAAGCTACACCATAAGACACTTGTAATAGTTTGAGCTATGGTCAAGGTAGGCCATAAGACCTTTGTTGTTGTTGTTTGACGTACGGTCAAGGTAGGCCATAACAACCTTGTTGTTTGGCCTATGGCCAAAGTAGATAATAAGACCCTTGTAATAGTTTGCCCTATGGCCAAGGTTGGTCATAAGACCTTTGTTGTTCTTTGGCCTATGGCCAAGGTAGGCCATAAAACCCTTGTTGTTTTTGACCTATGCCCAAGGTAGGCCATAAGACGCTTGTAATAGTTTGGGCTATGGTCAAGGTGAGCCATAAGAACCTTGTAAAGTAGTTTCGCCTATGGCTAATGTAGGCCGTAAGATATTTGTTTTTTGGCCTATGGCCAAGGGAGGCCATAAGACCCTTGTTGGTGTTTAGCCTATTGCCAAGGTAGGCCATAAGAAAGCTTGTAATAGTTTGAGCTATGGCTAAGGTAGGCCATAAGCCCTTTGTTGTTCTTTGGCCTATGGCCAAGATAGGCCATAAGACCCTCGCTGTTGGTTGGCCTTTGGCCAAAGTAGGCCATAAGATCCTTGTAATTGTTTGGCCTGTGGGAAAGGTAGGCCATAAGACCTTTGTTGTTGTTTGTCCTATGCCAAGGGAGGCCAGAGGGGTAAGGCCATAAGACTCGTTGTTGTGTGGCCTATGGCCAAGGTTAGAAATCTAATGAATACTCTCTTTTCAGATTTGAAGTATGTGCCACTGTCTAACCGTATAATTTTTGGCACAAAATTATGTACCCACCAGAAAGCAGCAATAAAAGCCTTTACTCTCTGTTCCTTCATTATGCCCAGACAGGTTGTACGTGTTTGTGCCACATGTAAAGAGTACAGTGTGTATATATATATTTGCATTCCTTTCAATCCAGTTTGTCTTCAAGCCATGGATTCACCACTCCAGCGAAGACAATACCTGTAGTTATGATCGAATAAATGTTACACGTCCTACAGATAGGTCTGCAAGGTTGGGGTTTTAAAGGAATCCAATCTGTTTGCAAGGAATGCATGTGTCTAAGAGTTTGTTTACTTTATGTGGTGTATTTTATTGTGTGTCTGTTGATGAAATCTGTTGAGTGATTTTTTCCTTAGAAGAAGAATTGGATGCTAGGAGTTGTATGCGTATATTTATATATGTACATGTGTAAATTAGTGATGGACCGGATATCCGCATCATTTTTAACATCCGCATCCGCACTTCTGACTGCGGATATTACGTCTAATAAATTATGCAATTTACAATTAAATTAGCTTATAAGGCCCAGTCATGCACATTTCATGGAAAGTATTAATTATTAATGAACAAACAAATATATAAACCTCAAAATATAAATACCATTAAATCAACAAACACTGCCTGTGCCGCTGTGCGAATTCCACTGATTTTTTTTTCACAGCAATATAAACCTCAAAATATAAATACCATTAAATCAACAAACACTGCCTGTGCCGCTGTGCGAATTCCACTGATTTTTTTTTCAGAGCAACACAGTAACTTTTCAGAATTAAATTGTTCGTATAAGATCAAGCAGTCTATCGTGTTTCGAACAAGATTATTGTAAGTAAATACAAAAAATAGTAAATTCTTTAGCAAAAATAAAAATGCTAATTTTCTATAGCAAACACATTACAAAATTTGCACAGTTTCTAAAATTAGCAATTGAAAATTGAATGAAACTTGTTTCATTGAATTTTCTGTGGCTGAAACTCTTGCGAAAGTTATTTTTATCATAATGAAAACATTAACATTAATTTTAATTCTTATGCATTGCCTGCCATAACAGTAATATCACGAAATCTGAAAAATTGTCATATATTCATAATTCTATAATATTGATAGATTAACTAAATATCCGCATCCGCAGATATTTAAATTAAAAATCCGCATCCGCATCCGCAGATGTTGAAAAACTGACATCCGGTCCATCACTAGTGCAAATATATATTTTGTTGTGGATTTTATTTTTCAGATTTGTGTTCGGTTAACCAATTTCGCTGAACAAAGATCTTCAAATGTGCCATTTGAGACACTTATGTCAAGCCTTCTCTGTTTTATGCATATATGTGAAATACGACTTACAATATGTTGCGCCTCTTTGTAAAATAGGATTTAGAATGTTTGTGTTAAGCCTATATGTGAAATAGGACTTAGAATGTTTGTGTTAGGCCTATATATAAAATAGGACATATTTTTCAGATTTGTGTTAAGTTAACCAATTTCGATGAGCGAAGATCTTCAAATGTGGCATTTGAGACCCATATATCAAGCCTTCTCTGTTTTATGCATATGTGAAGTAGGACTTAGAATGGATTGCGTTACAATGTTTGTGTTAGGCCTATGTATGGAATAGCACTTAGAATGGGTTACGCCTATATGTGAAATAGGACTTACAATGTGTAGTGCCTATATGTGAAGTGGGACTTAGAATGTGTTGTGCCTCTATGAAATAGGACTTAAAATGTTACTGTTAGGCCTCTGTGTGAAATAGGACTTAGAATGTTTGTGTTACGCCTATATATGAAATAGGACTTAGAATGGTTAAGCCTATATGTGAAATAGGACTTAGAATGGATTGCGCCTAAGTAGCATGGGCGCAAAATGGGAGAGTGCAGGAATGGTGCAATGTTGCAGAGATAATGATCAATGTTGCAAAGGGGAGTATGTTGCGAAGGGGGGTGAGGGTATGGTGTAAAGAGGGTGGGGGTATGTTGCAAAGGGGGCGGGGTATGTTTGCAAATGGGGAAGGGGGTATGCAATGAAGGGGAGGGGAATGTTGCAGGTGCAACAAGAGGTCATGAAACTTGGAGGCGGCGTTATCCCCAAGAGAAATAGAGGAAAAGGAGAGAAAGGAAGAGAGGTGTTCACCTGGCAAGAGCCAAATCCATATTAAGACTTCAGCCGACACACCGCTGTTTTATTACTTGTAAATCAGCCAGTTGGCTTAATCCGCCAGTTGGCTTAGAAGGCGTAAATGGCTTGTACAGGTTGAGTTGCCAGATTGTGCTATTTTTTTTAATTAAAGTATATATTATTGACTGTTGGCTTAGAAGGCGTAAATGGCTTGATCAGGTGAGTTGCCAGATTTTGCTATTTATTTAATTAATTCTTAACAGTTGGCTTAGAAATCAGTCAGTCGGTTTAGAAGGCGTACCCAGCCATTTGGTATAATTGTTTACAACCAAAAGAATTAAATAAAACATTACGTCATTCTGTTTATTAAATATTGGAAATATATAGAAAATAAATATACATTGGAATGATAAAAAAATTAAAAATAATAATAGTTAAAGAAATATGAACGAGGAATATGTATATAATAAAAAAAATATAACCGTCAATATAATAGTACAGGAGAAATATACACACACAATTATATATGGAAATATATAGGAAATAAATATACATTGCAATGATCAAAAAACAAAATAAAAAAAATAAAAGATAAGAAATACAATACGTATAACCATCAATATAGCAGTACAGGATATATGTATATATATATATATATATATATATATATACCTATATATATAATATATATATATATATATATATATATATATATATATATATATATACAATTAAGTTAAATAAAAAATACCTACACTTTATCTTCTACCGCACAAAATAAAAAATAAGAAATACAAAACGTATAACCATCATATAGCAGTACAGGAGAAATATATATACACAATTATGTTAAATATATTCAAAAATAAATACATTCACCTTGTTTTTACTGCGCAACACACTAAATTCACACGTAATCAAGTCTACAATTACATCGTTATTGCTTTGCATTACGCAGTATACGCGGTTTAATAATATTTCCGCTCAAGGTATAGGGATGCCTATACTCTATATAAATGGCATTCATATCGTTCAGTACTATTTTTGTGCCCATTTTACATCCGGTTGGCAAGTTATCTTTAAATACGCCTAGAATACAGTCAAAAGCACGCACAAAGAGGTCATCGTTAACCACAACATCATTATTCAATACAAGTTTATAAACACGCCTTTCCAATCGAGGGTTTATTTCAACCGACCCGAGCTTTTCAATCGTGAACTCCTCTTCACACTGCATAGCGACAGTTGAATAATCTTCTAAGTCGTTACGACAGCTGCTCATTATAAAGAAATAGTTCTTCAGTGTGAACGGTGTAGGTGAGCTCACCCTGTACTGCTCAAGTGATTTGTACCAAAGCTCATGATATTTCAAAGAGTTAAAACTTTTTAAATAAGTGTCCAGCTCTAGACCATTCTCGCCTTGTTCAGCCCTACACTCGGTAAACCCATCGAGCAGAGCGGTGTATGCGTATTCGAGAACCGTATCAAAATAAAATATATGCATAAACACGCGCGTCTAATATAGGCTTCAGCTTGCGGAATCTGACGATTTCAAATATTCTGTCGAGGATGAAACGGTTTCGCGTAGGGAGAACAGCGTTATTATCAGATGCATTCTTCCACATCAGCCGTATATCAATGCATGGCCGATCGTTATTTATGCAAACGTACAAACAACGGCATATGAGGGGTGTCACTAATCTGCTCTCTTCTTGTACCTACACTGTAGGAATTTTATAACGATCTTCACTCCACTTCTCAACTATCACGAA